>VZRL01002501.1:689240-747398 GCA_013397895.1 Origma solitaria | reverse complement strand
TTTTTTTTTTTTTAAATCCTGATCAATAATTAAGCTTCCCATCAAGAACCACATGCCTGAATTTTTGGGCAGGTTATTATAAATACTGAATCTTCTCTTTTTCCCAGAGGGTAGCTGGTAAATCAAGTGTCCTTGTCTCACAATGTGGATCTCTTGAAGGGATATTGGAAATGGATCTGTGTTGCCTCGTCTGGCAGAGCAAAGCCTGGGTGACCATGTGCCAGGAGGGTCCCAGAGCCTCCTTCTAGGCCATCCTGGAGGATCTGTGGTGCTGATGGAGACCTTGCACCCCCCTGCTGACAGGCATGGGACATGGCCACGTATATTCCCTAGGGAAGAGGCAGAGTTCAGAGACCTAAATGTTTCATTTTTGGTACCAAATTTTCCCCTAAAAGTTGTTAGAAGAACAGCACCTGCTTTTCTCCATAAAGCATTTACTGATACTGCAACATTTCGCAGATAAGCAGGGACGGAGAATGCCCTTGTAACCCACCCACAAGAGCCATCCAGCCCATAGGTGCAATGTATACATTGATTTATGCACAGGTTTTATGTGCTACTGTTGTCATTTTGTTACATTCAGTTCTGTTTGGTTTTCGTTATTATGTCTTTCTTTTCATGCAGGAAGCTTTTAATTCTCTGGACA
This sequence comes from Origma solitaria, assembly GCA_013397895.1. Classification (NCBI taxonomy): domain Eukaryota; kingdom Metazoa; phylum Chordata; class Aves; order Passeriformes; family Acanthizidae; genus Origma; species Origma solitaria. The sequence goes on along the minus strand of VZRL01002501.1, from coordinate 746,752 downwards.
ATAAAGTTCTTGACAAATTTTTGAAAGCAGCTGAACAGCTGAAAAATGTTTCATCGGATCACGAGAAGCTGGTGGTGGAAGATGATGTTCGCAGGAGATGGGAGGTGAGATAATGCAGGAATGAGAATCCACTGTCTGGTCTCATTAGGCCTGGCATCTTTGAAAACCAATTTATTTTTTTTGTCGCAGTGTGTTCTGAGGTTTTTACTTGCTGTGTAATCCTGTCTCACCATCCCATGGGAACGATGTGTTTTGAATTTTGCAGGCAGTTCGTCAGGAAATTGTGTCCTATGTCCAGCTCATAGTAGAAAGGGAAAAAAAGAAGTTTAATTCAACTTTCAAAAAAATAAACAAGCAGTTAGGCAAAGAGAAGAAACTCCTGAGTATGGATAAAACCAAAGGGCTCATCAAGGAACATGAGGTACTTGACACACTCCTTGTCTGCTCACCTGCCTCTCTCTGTGAATGCCTTGCTGTCCTTCTTTGTCCTTTTTAGGTGCATTATTGCAGCCTGTGCCTGTGGAACAGGGCCCTTGTGCTCTATGTCGTGTGAACACAGAGCAAAGAGGCCACCAAAATGACTTCTTTACCTTTTTTGATTGTGGATATTAGTGTTCTTGCAGACTGTTAGAATGAGTTCCTCCTTTAGTAGATGGTATCTTTTTTCCATTTTTTCCCCAGATTTTTAGTACATCTTGATTTCACCCTAGAAAGCATAATAATTGATGAGGAATATTTTTAAAATATTCTGCTTTTTCTGTAGTCAATGGGACATGTCATTCTGATGTCAGGGTGAAAGACTTGGGACCAAAGTGGTTAAAATTGTAGTAATACAATGAATTTCAAAATCAAGCAAGAGCCAGTATAGTCTTGTGAATATAGTAGGGGTACGTGTTGCCAGAAATCTTAATTTACTTTCTGGCTCTATTTGAGAAAGAACCAAGATAAAATAAGTGTATGTTTCTGGGTTTAACAGCTTAGACTTTTAAGAACGCTCATCCAAGAGATAATGGAAGTATTAAAAAAAAAGCGAATAAATGCATGTCCTCATGACTTAACATGAGTTTATGATGTTGTTTTTCTTTGTTTAGGCCTTTTTTTCACACGAAGGCAGCATGAAAGAACTTAACAAGTCATTGGAAGACCTTAAAACACTGGGAAGACTATCAGATGAAACTGTCCCAGGGATACAGACACTGACTGCAGACTGTGAAAAAAAGCTCGAAAAGGTTCAACAAATGGTGTCAGATACTTACACAGCACTGCTGGCCCGTGCTGGAAAAGGACAGTCCTCTCAGAAAGGGTGGGTGGCTGAGTCATGGTGTGCTGTAGCTTTACAGAGATCATTTATAAACATACATTAGAGTATCACGAAATCTGTCTTGGTAGTACATCATTATTGTACTGTGTATGAGCCACTGTACATTTAAACATTATTAAGTTTCATAAACTGGCAAGTACAGTGTTTGATTACCCTTCATCACAGCTGCACTGTTTTTACTCTTGAGCTAGGATTTCTTTTTTCCCTTTGTATTTGATATTTTGTTCTTGTAGGAGCTCCATTATGGCTTCTGAGAATGGAGAGGAGTCTGGTTCTTCTCAGCAAATTGACACCCTTGCAGTACAGGAGGTAAGGAGTCCAGATTTACTGTTGGAAAACAGTGCCCTGCTGTCAAAAGGAGTCATTGCCAAAAGGAAAAAGTGTTTCTTTTACTGTTTTTATTGTGGTGAGACCTTGGGCCTCTGGTCAGAAACCAAAACCCCATTGTGCTTGTAATGTGGACTAAGTAAAAATTAAAAATTAACATGCAGGAGCAGCATTGGCTGTCCTGAGGAGATGTGAGCCTCCAGCCTTGAATTATATTTTGCTAAAAAGTAATTTTCAGATGGAAGGGTCATGTGGGAAGCTGTGTTCAAATGCAAATCCCCCATAGTGTCCCAGTAATTTGAACAATTTTCAGAGGACAGAGAGAGCAAAACTAATGAAGAGTTGGAGGCATTTGTCTGTATCTGTGGAAAGAATGAATGAGCTGCCTGCAAGTATTCATAAATTCACTCTTTAAACTCTACTTGTGTTCATGAGTGACATCTCTCATCTCCTTTGGGACACATCAAGCAATTCCTTCCTCAGGAGTTCGCAGATGTCTGTTTGGTTTTGCTGTGTATTTCACAGCATGATGTGGAGGTTACTGGTACCCTTCTTATTTTTACTCAGACCTCAAGACCTGCTGCAGGTGCAGTTTTGGAGCCAGATGTGAAACATCACAATGGAGAAAGCTGTGCAAACAAATTTGAAGAAGACAGTGATTTGGCTGTACCAACGTTGTTAGAGAGGTAAATTTTGAAGGAGAAAATGTGTGGTTGTTAATATATAATGCTATGCTAGATAGATATTCACAAATTAATTAAATATACCAAACATAAGGTGCACTTTTGCTATGCAGAACCCTGTTCTTTTTTTTACGAGAGTTTACTGAATATTGATGTGTAATTGATAAGCACTACAGTAGCTAAATGCTTTAAACATTAGGATTTTGTAGCAAGAAGATTTTTAGCTATAAAAGTTTTACTTCTACTCTTTTCTTGGGACAGAAAAGTCTGCACTTGCCTTACTAATAACTTCAAATATTACAAAATAAAAAAATGTGTCAAGTTTTTTAGAACTGACATTTTTACGTTTGTAAAACTGAATTTAGAGAATGCAGGCTGGCATTTATTCTTGAAAATTAGCCATGTGAACAGTCTCTAATATGTTGCTCATTTATGCCCATTCATTTGGGACTTAAAATACATATTTGCAATAGACTGTGCTTATTTTTTTATGATAATCTGTTGCTCAGTGAGTCCCATACCCTGACATGGTTCCGTTTAATTAAAAGTCATATTCTGTCTGAAAATGTTTGCATCTTTCCTTAGCTTTAACACACAAAGAAGTAACCTGGAGGAACTTCTACAGCTCAGCAGAGATAAAGTAGCATCTGGCTTTAGTGATGAAATAAAGGGCACTTCATGCCTTCAGAATAAGCTGCTTGAACTACAGGCAAGTATTTATCTTTTAAATACATACCTGGTGCCTAAATTGTCATTTTCGCATGTGGAGCACTCACTTCTCTGTTCCATGTATTGCCAAGGGAAAAGGAGCATCCTTGCAACCAGGTTTATTAGAAGGAAAATCAAGGATTTAGGATTCAGCAGAACTGCATTCCTGCTTAGCAGTGGAGTTTTGCAGGTGTTGCTGAAAGAAGAAATTGGTGGCTCTGGGTTTGTTATCTGCAGGCTGAAATAGGTATAATGGGAAAAAAAAATTCTGAGAGGAGCTTTTTTTTTTTTGGTCAGCAGGAATGGTAAGTGATAGAGATGGCCAGGGCTGCAGGAGCTATCAGGGTTGAACCATCAGGTGGTGTTTGTGCAGAACAGAACTGTTCCAGCACTTATAACTTGATTAGGTTTGTGACATCCTTAAGGTGACAACAAAAGGCACAGAGTTGATGCTGAAAAATTTATTGCTACAGTTTTTCAAGGCCTTGCTTGAAAGGACTATGAAGTCTTATCAAGTATCTCAGAACTTGGTTCAGTTCTATATTTGTTTTTTTTTTGAACATAGCTGGGTGGAGGTATTTTCATTCTTGTTGTATAAATGACTGGCCTCTATTTATTGAACCTTTTATAAAATGTAGCCAAGGCATATATCTGGCATGGAAATTGTCATCATAAAAAGTTACTAGAGGTTTGCATGCAGCTAAAAATTGGGTCTTTAAAGGGAAAAAAGACAATAGATACTCTCAGTTTCAGTTGATGTTTTCACTGTTTTCGTAGAGACTTTTGTGACTGTAGTTTTATGAACTGTCCACGGAGAAATACAGGATCGTATTAATGCATTAGCACTGCTTATATTCTAGGTTATAGACAGTGAAATAAGTTCTAGTTGGACACAATTGGAAAACATCTCATCTACCTTAGAAAATCTTGCGGCTGAAATGCAGCAGGCTGATATCTCTGAGGCAAGAAACAAGCTACAAGGAGAGTGGAAAGAGCTTCAGGATATCATAAGTACCAGGTATAAAATAACACTTTGATATTACCTAAGGAACTGTAACTAATTGTGTGTGTTGTGAAGGGAATAGTGTGCATTACAGAAAAAACGTGCACATTTTTAACCTTTTCTTCCTTGTATAAAATTAGGCTGTTTTTAATTTTTCTTCATTCATACACAGGGTAAATAGTATGACTCTCTCCAAGAAACAGAGCCAGATCCTTGAAACATAACTGTGCAATATTCCCATATATTGCTGTTATTTCCTTTCATCTTTTGGTTAAATTCACGGAGATTCACACTGCTTTTCTCATTAATCAAAGAAAAGCTCATTTGACCTCAGAGGGGGAGGATTAGATCTGTTAGACACTTACATTATTTTTGTGAGTTTTTGTGCTTTAAAATGTTGTCTTTTTTTTGCTTGCTTTCCCAGTTCATGTTTTGTTACCTTTCTTGCAGAATGAACTCTTTAAGGACTGCATTGGAAATTGTTTTGCCAATAGAAAACGAATCCATTCTTCTCTGTGAATTAGACCAGCGGCTGAAGAAAAAGGACATCCAGCAGTTTAATCTGATAAACAGTGACCTTGCTTACAGGGAACTGAAGGTAAGGGAAGATGCAGAGACCACACCCTAGCAAGGAGAGCTTTTAATGTCTAGGAAGTAGAGAACTTCGTGGGATTTTCACTCAGGAGGTTGGGATTGCTGACAAGACTTCCCAAACCTTCTAAAATCTGTAACAGCATTTTAGTCCCTGTGTTTAAACATCATTGGTCCTGTAGAGCCAGCCAAGGCCCCTCAGTAGGTTCTGTTGTAAAAACCAATGTTGTGAACATTTCATTCTAGGTCAGGAACTTCCTTAGATACAGGTTTGTGGTGTTCCCACCTGGCCTTGTGTCTCTTCACGGAGTCATACCCATCATGTGGTGTTAATTTGTGAGCTCAGCCAAGCTGCTTTGTGTCACATCTGCTGGAGTGAAGCGCAGGATGGGTTTGGAAACTCAGTGTGGGTGCAGTAATTGTTTACCTATCAATACCTGGTGCCCAGGCTCTAGTCCCCTAGGTGGGGCGAATATTGTTTTATTTTGGCTTGCCCTCGGGGCTGAGCACGCTGTCAGCTGCACACAACTGAAAGTTTGCATTTGGGTGCTCTTGGCTCTCCAGTGAAGTAGGGTTTAGGTCTCTCAAGCTGTAGGGCAGAGAGCATATGTACTCTATCTGACCAGTGTTGGCTGCGAGGACGCAGAATTTTTGCCCAGTTCTCTGCACTGCTGGGATTTCACAACCCTGACACGCTGCTCTTTGAGGGCTGTAACCCTGCAGGCTGCGCCAGAAGATTTTTAAATTTATGGAAGTCTCCTCCAAAAGTATAGCATAAAGAACTTAAAAGATGGCAGAGTAATAAATATCTCTGTCCCTGCCTGTGCTCTGACTGATGTCCTGCTGTGAGAGCCTGCTGCTTTCAGTCCCAGGACTATCATCATCTTTCTCTCCTTGTCTGACTGCTGGAAGGAGTCTTGAGCTTTGTGTAGTTCTGATGAAATTCCTTGTGTGTGGAATACCATTTTATTTGATTATTTTGTTCTTTTTCCATCCCTCCACTGACTTCCGGAGTAGGTTTTCTGTCTTAACCCCCCTGTTTAGCATACTTTTTTACTGCTACTGTAATTTGTTTTTCAGTCATAGACTCAGCTTGAATGCAAGTTATATGTTTTCTTCCACTTGCTAACACTGTTGGTCATTCTGTCATTTTCAGGAGCTACGGAGATCCATATTAAATCAGATAGAAGTGTGCAAACAATTGGAACACCTAGATAGTTCAGCAAGGGATGAATTTAATCCAACAGACCTGCAAGCTGCAAGCAAAATTATGATTTACTATCAAAACCAGCTTGAAGAAATGAGCCATAAAATGCAGATCCGTGAGACAGTCCTTAAGGATCTGGAAGCTTTTATGGCCTCACTGAGGAAGATTCATTCTTCCATCAAATGTCTCCCAGATCCACCAGAACAACCTGAAATACAGGGGAAAGCTTGGAGAGAGGCTGCACAAGAAGTTTCTCGTATGGCAGAAGAGGCTAAGTGTTTGGATGAACGCCTGAAGACTGTTGATATCTGTTTGGAAGATGCTGAATGTGGGAGAAAGACTTGCTGTGAAAACCTTGTGCTGACTTTATCTGAAGAGCTGAAGGCAGTTCATGATCCCCCAGCTGAGCAGGTGCTTACAGAAGAAAAAGACTTGTACAAGACTTTTTCCAGGAAAAACAGTGAGCTCCTTAAAAACATTCAGGATCTACGTGACAGAATTAACAAAATAGGCTTGAAGGATCCAACAATTCCAGCTATTCAAAAAAGGTGAATTCTTTTTTAAAGCTCTTTTACTTTCATAATTTCAGTGGAGTCAGTCTGTGACCCCTCTGCAGCAGAGCACTGAAATTTGAAGTATCTGTGTAACATTGACAGAAGCTGTGAATTTGTTTTATTTGTTCTATCACAGCCTAAAAAAGGAAGCCTTCTCCATTTTTTTTTTCTTTAAACTCAGATGTGTATATGTGTGTTTGAAGCAGCACCGAGGAAGAAAAAATAGGAGGTTGATTATTGTGATCTTAGTTTTCAGTAAGAAAAATGTCAAACAGGGAGGAGGGTCTGTCCCCTTGCTGGGCACTGTTGCACCTGATCTGAAACTCTGCCGTGTTAGACTGCACTTTACCTTTTAATACAAATTAATTCACTATGTTCATACAGACCCAACTGCCCTTCAGGATTTGGATTACTTTCTCACAGTGCTGAGGTCATCATAACTCATCTGGGGGCCTGTGTCAGATTACATGAATTGAAGATCAAATTAGACTTTTTATGATGTCATTTAATAGAGTATGTGGAGCTCAGGATGAATTTCTAGGGAGCTTAATAATTACATTGTGAACCAAATCAAAGGCTTGCTTTAATATAAGGCTGTATTTCATTTTTTTCTAATAAAGGATAAAATCATTAACAGAATTGGAAAAGGAATTGGATCGTGCTGCAGCTGAAATGAAACCTATGCAAGAAATTGCTAATAAGCTCCCACAGATCGATGAGGAGAAAGCAGAGGAAGCAAATGAGCAGTGCAGAACTACAGAGAGGTTATGGGAGGATACAAAGCTCTTGCTTGCTGAATGGTAAGGAGAAAAACTGCATTTTAAAGTTGTATTTTAGAAGTAAGAAGTTTAGTTTCAAAATCAAACAGCAAAACAGCCCTAGACCATGCCTTGAAGTAAAGGAAACATTGATACAGTAGCAGATGTTACCATTATGAGGAAATAAACTGTCATTAAGCCAAGAATTGTGCATAGAAGTTTGCAGCCAAAGCTCATGAATTATGCATATTTTTAAAACATCACAGTCCCATCATTTAGCAGGTATGAAGTGATGTGCTGGACTTAATTGGTAACCAGAAGAAAAACCTGGCTGCTGCTGGGAATGGTGTGTCTTCTATATTTGTTGTGAATTTCGTGCCAGCACATTGGAAAAGAAAAGAGAAACTGAAACAAATGTAAAAGGACAGCTGGGAAAACAGTCTCCTATGCAGCAAAATAAAAGGAGCTTGGTTTGTCTGTGAGAGTGGGGACTGGGAAAGGCTGTGGTTGATCACCCAGGACCTCTGTGCTTCAAATATGGTTTTTAAAGATGCCCAGAGGCTTTGCATGGACTGGCACAGTTCTGGTTAGTTCTCATGGCTTGCACAAGTGGGAGTGACCTGTTTTCATACCCCACTGAAGGATGGGCTGATGACCACCATCCAAGCTGCTGTGAGATCTGCTGCATGTGGTATTTCAGTTTGCTGGAGACTGAGCTCAGCTTTCAGGTGGAGAGGATCATATGAACAACACAACTGCTCATCACACTTAAATGTGGATCAGAGGCTTATGATGGTGAAGGGAATTTCTGATTCCAAAAACTGTCTGGATATCACATAGCTATCACACAGTGTTGCAGGGTTTAAGACTGGTACAGTTCATCTCTCCTTTTCTCTCATCCAAACATAGTTGTCAAATTCCCTGCATGTGTGAATATAGGAAGGAAGCAGACAGGAGGCTGAGGCTGCAGTTTTATGCTTAGGCCATAAATAATACATCTCTTTTTAACAGCCAGGAGCAGTGTGAAAGGGTTCTGGAGCTCCTGAAGCAGTATCAAAGCTGCAAAACGAGTCTGACCAGCATCATCCAGAAACAGGAGATTGTGCTTTCCCAGCAAACTTCTTACATGGGGAAGGAGAATTTGAGCAGACTAATAGCAAAGGTGAGTCACAAGAACTTAGTGAAAAGCAAAGAAAAGCCTTTGCTGGGAGCAGTCAGATGCAGGTTTGCTCTTGTACGCTCAGCCTTCAGGACAGATGTTAAGGCCTTGCTTTCACTTTGGCTTCCAAAATACATTCAGGGTCCCCATATTCTTGTTTTGTTTTCAATAGATTTAAGTCTACTTTTGCTTAGTGAATCAATGGCTTGTTATAAAGGAGGGGGATTAAAAATACAAAACCAAATCCCATGGAGGAACTAGGATCTAGTGTGAAGATGGCATTAAGTCTTGTCCTTTTGCTCCAAGATGTCTTTGACAGCAGTTACACATTTGCAGTAGCTTTTCCATTACTTCATGAGCTACTCATACTGAATGAGGTTACTCCCTCATTTAGTTGGAAGTTTTCCACCTTTTCAGACAGAAATGTGACAGCCAGCTTCTTGGCTAAATGAAAACAGCCACTGGGCATAGTTGTCTGTGGCTAATAGATTCGTGAACAGCAGCATGTCCATCATGACCATTTTACTGTACAGGTTTCACATATCCTGGGTTATGTAACTGGTTGTTCAGATTCTATTTTTAGGCTTTCTGGTGAGGCATCACCCATACCATCCAGGAATGTTTGCTCCCAGGCAGTGCCTGGAATGGTTAAATTTAAGAAGGAATGTAAGTGGTGTCTTCCCTCAGGCAATGGGATGGTGTCTGCTTAAGCCACCCCCCTTTAGCTGAGGCAGGGTCTTTCCTTGGTCCCACCAGTGAGACTTGGGGCACCTCATGTCCCTTTTGGGGTTCCTGCTGCAGGGGGGACATTGCCTGCCTGTCCCAGCCCCTGTTTGTGTGAAGACCACTCCGTGGGAGCAACCCTCCCCCCTCACCCTGAGCTGTGCAGTTCCCACTCCCAGAGCTGTGGTCTGAAATTGCTGCAGCACACTACAGGCATGTCCTTGAGGGCTGATGACTTTTTATTTATAATTACATAAAATAATAGCAGAGAAAGCCCTCTGCTTTGTTCTGGTTTGTGAGAGCTGCTCTGCCCACCCTCCCCTGAGCCCAGCGGCTCTCGGTGTGGGAAAATGTAATTTCCCAGGATGCCTGTGGGAAATAAGGAGAGCTGTTAACATCAAAGTGCCTAGCACTAGAGGTCAGTATTTCTTTTCCAGGAAGCTTCCATGTTGTTTGTAAACACTGACATTCCAATTAAACACAAAGAAGCAGCTTGGTGTTTATATAGAAAGTAGGAGAAAGAGGCGTTTCAGTTTCTGGCAGTGACATATTTGAAGTTTTGTGTTTAGTAGGATTTAAGCTCTTTTTTTTTTGTCAATAGTTCAAAACCTGGGGATTAGAATGCCAGGTTATATTTTTTAGAATTGTAGTAGTATCTCAGATGATTATCACACTGTGCACAGTTTATCTCTGCAGCCAAGGCTCTGTGTGTGGATGTATAGTCCCTTCGGATCTGGCACTTAGGACTTTAAAAGCAAACTGTGGTTTTGGCTCTCTTAGAAATAAATTATCCATAATTCCCACACAGCTGTTTTGCAGCCAATAACAGAATGGTCTGGATTTCTAACAGGGAAATATTCCTGTCAGCATGTCAGGGATATAACAACACAGGATGTATTCCTAGTCTCATCATATTGTATAAAATAGATTATTTTGTGTAATGCTGTTGTTTCTCTAAGCAAAAAAAGAACAGCAAATCAGTTGAAAGTATTTTGCTGAATAGACAATCGTAAGCAAACATGCTCACAAATATCCATGTGGTCTTTTTCACAGATTGAAGAGGCAAAAGAGGAATTTAATGATCACTCTGAAGATGTGGACAAAATAAATCAGATCTGCAAAAACCTGCAATTCCAGCTGAATAAAATGAGAAGCTTTGAGGAGCCTCCGTTCGAGAATGAGGCTAACATTATTGTGGACAGATGGCTGGATGTATGTAAAAAGGAAATTATCAGGGTGGTCTTATCTGTTATGCATTATAGTAATTGATTCTGATGCGGGTGTAATATTTCGAATAAATTAAGTGCAATATGGCAGAGATTCTTAAGAGATAAATCCAAGTGTTTACCAGAGCAAAGCTTGCAGAGTATCTATGGATGTAGCATTTCTGATCTCTCAGGTAGTTTATATCATCAGTACTCCTTGGCAGTAAATAATTCTAGAAAATGCAGAAAGGCAATATTTGTGCTTTCTGCATGCATCTGTAAGCTTCCATAACAACTTCTGTTGATTTAGACTTCGGAGACAATCTGGGAAATTACAATGCTGATGCTTTTGGTGAGAATTGTTCGCCACTGTCGATCTAAGCAGTACATCAATACTGAGATTAAATGGTATTTACTGGGAGTAGATAAACATTAATGAGCAAGGCTCCTTCCTAAACCTGCCTTAAAACTGGCAAGCTGCTGTTGTGATTGGTATGTTTGGTGACATGTGTGGCAGGGATTTAAATATCTTCTCCATGACCAGTTTACTGTGAAGACATGAGATTTTTTTTTCCCCCTTTGCCGCACTTGTTTTTGTGGATGGTTTAATCTCGCTCCGATTTTATTTTTCTGCTTTTGCTTTAAAATATAACTCAATATTTTTTAAAATCTGTGTCTGTTTTCTGTCTATCAATCTGATGGCAGATCAATGAAAAGACTGAAAACTACTGTGATAATCTGGGGAGAGCTCTGGCTTTGTGGGACAAACTCCTGAGTTTATCTGGCACAATTGATGCTTGGGCAAACGCAGAGCTCAAGAATGCAGAAGACCATTGCCTGACTGAAGAGGACCTCACACAGCTAAGGGTAATCAAAATGAAAATTTTTTACCTTTCGTTTATACCATAGTGATGTGGGTTTTGGGCTATAAACACACATGTTGCCTGGAAATTCCAGCAGAGGAAGTTGTAACATTTGCAGTTGTATCTGCATTGGTGGTTTCACCAAGGATATTGCCTGTAATTTGAGATAAAAGCCTGGGAAACTGATGCATAGATTGTGTATATGTGCACTACATGGTTTTCAGTCAATGGAACGCTGCAAATGCTGCTTTGGACTACCAAAGTCCTCATTCCTTTGTGTGTACGAACACAGAGCAGAGAGAAGGCCTGGACAGCAGCCTGAAGTACAGCAGTGTAGAGGAGAAAGAAGAGAGTGTGTATAGGCTAATGATTGTTTTCTAAGTAGAAATGGCCTATCAGTGAAGATGCTGGAGCCTTTGGGACAGCTGGGCAATGCATGGCTCAAGAAGAGGTTGCAGAGGGGTTTATTTTCCCCCTGTCCCAGTGTGTTCCCTGCTGTAACTTATTACAGCCTCAACAGTGAGTGGCTGCAGCCAGAGGCTGCACACGGGCAGACAGCAGCAGAACCTGGGCTGCTTGTGCCCCTTTTGCACAGATCATAACATTAATTCTCAGTATCAGGGTGCAGCTGGGTGTAAAAACACATGCATTCAGTCTGTGCCGTTGAAGAGCTTCATGTACGGTGGTAAATATTTTAATTTCTAACTTTATGGTCATAATGGAACAGCTGTGCTGCTTCCTTGTGGTCATAACCAGTGTCTACTAAGCAAAAATAATTTCCTGCTTCAGTGCGATTGAGACACAAATACATCACATATCCTCCTGTTTGAAAATTTGCAGGCAGTTTTTCCTCAGTGTTTACAAGCTACAAATGGCCTGGTTTTCATTATTGTGGTTGCAGCTTTTCTCCTGCTGTTAGCACAGCTCATCTGTTTTAATTTGCAGAGCAGTAAAAAGCCAAGGTGCTCTTCGTGTGTAGATCTTCACTAGGAAACAGTGGCGTATCCCCTGTGCAGCAGAGGGTATTTTGTCTCATCATTGTTGTCTTTACCATTGTATTGCCAGAATTTACCTGGAGTAGTTGAGATTCCTGGAAGCTCCAGTAAAAATGCACCAGCTGCAAAATGCATCTTTAGGGCCATTTTGTTACCTGGAAACTGCTCAAGTCCGGCACGATTGGACCGTGCCCCCAGTGTGACTCTGCTCCTCCTTAGGAAGGGCTGTGCTGGGGGTGGCTACACTGAGGTTATTCTGCTGCTTCCCTGTGAGAGATAAGACTCAAAAGAAGAGGGAGAAGAGGGCAAGGGAGAGAGAAACCATGTTCCCATGAGCTACTAAAGCAGAGGAATAGAAGGAGAGAAAACCGAACCCAGTGTGCTGGAATTTCTGTAAAACGAATCAGAGTGTAGAGGGCATCAGGTTCATTTAGCACTTTATTATTTTTTTGCTGATCCTGAAACATCTCTACGTTTATGCTAATGAGAAAAAGACCCCCAACTGTTGCAATGTTTATCATTTTACACAGGGTGGAAACCCAGGGTCCTTTGTGAGCACCCAGCAGAGCACTGGTGCGTGTGTTTTCAAGGAGCCTGTCACAAAAGAGCAAAGCATTGAATTATTGGGCTGTGTATTTAGGGATAATTTCAGTATAAATAATGTGAGAGAAGTTCTGCTTTCCCCTGTAGCTTGTATGCAAATGCAAACTCTTTTAAGGGCTGCAGCACATGAATGGGTTTTGATGATTGCTTGTACAGAGACTACAAAAGGAATGCTTTGTCCTCAGGGAGCCTGGAATATCGATTTGGGCATATGAGACAATGTGATTATCCTGTTCATAAGTTGAAGCTGGCATTTTACCTTCACATTACTGACTTGTTCCAAAATACATTCAAATGAGTGGAGGTCTTATGCAAATGATTTACATTTAAAAATGCTTACAGTGTGTGTTGTATTTTATCACATCCATACCAAAGTGTGTTCCACCAGGATGCCAATTCTTGAATTCAAGTCTGTGACATGTGAGAAGATCCCTTTTAATAGAAGCAGCAAGACATAAATGCAAAATTAAAATTCTTTTCCAAATTTACTTGAAGCAAAATAATTAAAATTGTTAAATATATGCTAGATTTGCATTTTCAGCTGCTTTTCCTGAGAAACATAGAGCGTTTCTGACTTGAATACAAAAAATGCCTGAATTGCTAAAAGAAAAATCAGGAAATGAACAAATTGTGATACCTCTATATGCCAAAATGCACAATCAGAATATTTTAATATAATTGTCTAACAGATACATGGAGATTTAATTTGGGGGGAAGCACAGTTACCAATGTGTTTTTTCCACCTTTAGGCATGCTTACGAGTCCAAGAGCAGAAACTCCAAAAATTCGACAACACAGTGGCTGAGATAGAAGAACTTCTGAATAGTAATGAACCTCCACTGGAGCTGCAGGTACAAAGAAGCTTTTACAGCTGATACATCAGTACTCCTTACTGTAGCCCTGCTTCTAGTGTTGCCTTTGCCACAATCAGTTACTGGTTTTACTTAAATCTACTCAAGGAGAGTTGGAGGCATTTTGTTGGGCAGTGACGTTTCATTTGTTATTTCTCTCAGGCTGTTACAACCAAACCTATCATTTTAAACACAAAGGTCTCTCTCACTTCTATGCCTTTTTAGTGGGCAGGACTTGGGCCGGCCCAAAGAGGCTGGTATGAGTGATATCTGGTGTTTAGCTGTTGGCCAACAACAGGGCACAATGGACCTCATCAGCCCTCTGGGGATCTCAGGAGCTCAGCTTTCCTGACTGTCTATTTTAAACTCCATCTTTGCCTAGACATGGCTTACTGCAGCTTGGTAATGTGCAGTTTCTTGCATAGAGTGATGTTTACTGGGATGTTTTCCTTTGGGATATCCCAAGGAAATCTTTATCTTTCTGTGTTAGCTTTAGACAGCAAAGAATAAATTCTTGTGTAAGTCCACGTTAGCCTACCTTGCTCCTGTAGCAGTTCCCTAATCACCCACTCACAGCATCTCTCAGATGCACCTTGAGCTTGACCCCGTTTGGCTATTTCTGTGTTTATCCTCAGCAGGCAGCGAACTCGAAGGAGTTTCACTGGGTAAAGTGATCAAAGGAGCTTAGGGAAGGACTCTGCAACCTTGTGCTGTGCATGCTGTGCTCCTCGGGAGTGGCACACACCCTGAGTCCCCGGGGTGGTGTCTCACAGGGGATCCCACTGAGCCTCTGCCTCGTGCAAATCAAGGATGAGGTTCAGGACCTGTTGCTCCTTAGTGAATAGCCTGGAGTCAGAGCTCCCCACCTCTCTGCCAGCCTTTTGTTGGATCAATTTGGGGAATTTGCCCCAGTGGAATCCCTGCAGGGAGGAGGGGTGTCAGAGAGAGAGATGCCACCCTCTTTTTCATGGCAGCCAAAGCTTGTGTAAGGCCTTTAACCAGCTGAGAGTAGGCACTGGAGAGGTTGTCAAATCAATTTGTTAATAAAACAGCACCAGCAAATATGCTAATGAAGATGAACTGAGATCATTCCTCCTCAGAAAAGCAGGACTTGAAATGGTTTTCAATGTCTGGAGTGGGAGGAAAACAAATTGAAACAAACTGTAATTGAAACGTCTGGGCTTCAGATCACTTAATTTCTTTTTATGTCTATCATGGATTTTTGTAGTATCCTAGGAAATCAATCCAGTATAATTGATGTGTGTTTATTTCCAATTTTAAGGTCATCAGATCATCTGTTGTGCAAAAAATGGAGCTAATAAAAGAGCTCTTGTCAGCGAAGCGAGGGACCAGTGAACTCACCGTGAATACAGCAGAACTGAAAGGAGACCTTGATCTGGCCAAGACACAGATTGGAATGACTGAATCACTTCTAAAAGCTTTATCTCCTTCAGACACCTTAGAGATCTTTACTAAATTAGAGGTAGAATGGCACAAATTATATGCATTTTATAAATTTATTAATAATTTCTCTCTTGGGCAAGTGTTCATAAGTGTTCATCCTGTGTAAATTGTAAACTGCTGGAATAACTCAAGTGAAGAGCCTGGCTTGAATATTTCCTTAAGCTGCCAGAAACGTGGGAGAAAAGCCTGTTTTTACTGGAATTATCAGATGAATTTAGTTAACCCTTGCAGCTGTTGGAAATGGTTGATTCCAGGTTGATCCCAACAGTATTTCCACCCAGGATATGTTCCAGCAGTAGCAGGGGGGTCCTGGGGTTTTTTGTCTGAGACTGGGTAATATACAGAGAATGTCTTTATGCCACTTGAGCCTGCCTGCAAGAGGAGCTCCCAAGAGACAATTTCAGCCAAATACTTGCTGAAACTCGAGCTTGGAGGCTTAGGGCTGGCAAGTTTTAAACTTCCTGTGGAGCAGTGAGTGGATTATGCACATTGTGGGTGTCAGACCACTGGTTTTTGGGGCAGTGAAATCACAGGCATTTGAGGAAAGATAGAGCTTTTAATTAATTCTTTAGGCCCCTCTAAGTTACCTTTCAGCCCATGGGGTCTTGACACACAGAACAAGGAATTTAGGGGTGGAATAATGTCTGTGGCAGCTAAGGCATTATAGCTTGTAAGTATTATATGCTCTGGGACATACAGTGGCACTGTTCACATGTCTGTTCTCTGGGGTTATGTGTGTGTACAGGTGTGTACACACTGCTCGAGGATTATACCTACCTGCTGGTGGCCTTGTTAATGCCAATACAATTTAAGAAATTATTTTGACACAGGCAGGGCTGAACACTTTTGCAAAACTTTAGCTTGTACTAAAGCAGCTCTGTACAGTGAATTTCTGCTTGGTCTTCAAAATTTTAATTTTAAAAATTTTCCTTGTGTTTTTCAATCTTAGGAGATACACCAGAAAATCCTGCAGCAGGAACACCTTGTGGCATTACTCCAGGAAGAGACGGATTGTCCTGATGTGGATGAATTAAATAAGCAGCTTAAATGTGTCACTGATTTATTTAATAACAAGAAACACGTGCTTCAAGATCACTTTATTGGTGTTTTGAATCGTAAGTGGACACTTTCCATGATTATTTATCTTTACAGGTTTGCATTGACCACCATAATGACTTAAAGGTTATGCAATTAATTGATTAAGTGTCTGAAACTGCTTTGGTATCCCAAACTGCCTCAGGGTTCTGAACCAAATGATGATTTGGAGAGAAATGGCTTTTGATCCCAGCAAATCACTGTCTGGATCAAAATATTTTGTTTCTTGTTTTTGCATTTAAAAAAATAGATTAAAAGTGTAATGTAAAATTCTGGAACAAATGTCAGAGTATTTAATTTAAAAATAAAGAAATCCAGTGTTTTCATTTTTCCAATTTTTTAAAATTTAAAATTAGTTATAAGAATACATAGTGTTACTACTCTTGTTTTAAGCAGACATAGGATTGTGCATGTGGGAAATTTGGCCCATAGATAGTCTTACAGTCTTCAAATGTTTTTTAAATAGTATTCATTTGAGTGGAAATGAGGAAAGTTTCCACTAGGCTATTCCAGGTCTTGTTTACCCAAACTGCTATGTGTAACAGTCTGTTCCTAGTGAACAGGTATGTTGGTTGTCAGCTAATGTTGGGTAAATAAAAATAAGAGCTGCAGCATTTTCAGTCTCATGTTCTGTAGTAAAAAGCAACCTTTGACATTCGCACTGATAAATATAATTGCAAATTTTCTGAAATGTTCATGTGAAATAGGATTTTCTTCCACAGAATGCAATTAATGGAAAAAAATGGAATGTACCCTTTTTTTCAGGTCACTGCAAGAATTTTAATGACTGGTTCAGCAGCACTCAGCTATCTTTGAAGGACTGCTTTGACCCCTCAGAAACAAAACCCATACTGGAAGAAAGACTACAGAGGCTAAAAGTAAAGTATTAAAATACTGCAGTTTTGAAAGCTGATCAGTCTTGAAGTGTTGCTCTTTTCACCCACGAGACTGTTCTTGGAAGTGAATTCAACAGCAGTGGTTTTATAACTTGAGGCTGAAAGAACATCTCATGTAACTTACAGCATTAGGAAAATAAGGGCAATGAAAATAAAACTTAATTGAAGTGTCAGTGTTCAGGTGACTTGGGCAAGTGAGAGACAGGACAGTAGTTAATGAAAGTCAGTGGACCTTGACCAAGTACTTGAGTGTGCAAGGCTGCAGAAAGTCAAATATGTAGAGAGTAGCATGAAATTCTGACCCCCAGTGGACTCAAGGGTGAAAAATTTGCATTTGATTTGTTGTAGCCAGATTTTCTCTCCAGGCAGACAGAATGAAGAGAAAACAGATGGAAAAGCCACAGCATCTGCAAGAAGCAATCACAGTTAAGCAGCAGAGGAGGCACGGTGATGTCAGGGCTGGATTTGGGTGCTGCTTGCCTGTTTCTGTGTACCAGAACTGTAGAAAAGAAAAATTGAGTCATCAGCTCCACTTTCTCCTCATTTTACAAACAGCAGCTTTTCCATTTACATGTGGAATAGTCAGCAAACTGTGAATTAACATATATTCCTTTTCAGGAGCTGGAATTGCTGGGAAAAATAGTGGTGGAGATAAAAGGAGCTGGAAAGCTCTTGTAACAAAAATCCCTGTTACATTACAGCAGATTTAACAAATGCATCTTGTGTTTGGGCTCTTCTTCAGCACTTCCTAACATCTGAAGGCAGAGATAGAGACATCCAAGAGGTTAAAGCTTTATTGAACAAAGTGAAGCCTTACTTGCCCAAAGCAAGCATTAACCACCTCAGCAGTCGTGTGAGAGATCAAGAGGCAGAACTACAAAGGTTGATCTCCAAATGTCAGAAATGGGAAAAGCAACTTGGTGCCTCTCTCCAGCAGCTCAGTAGGTAGGGAACTAATCTTGTGTCTGACATTTTAATCACGAGTGGTATAAAGTGATTCATTGTTTAACTGCCATAGGGAATGGCAAACAACCCTAATTTTATAAAAGATGGTATTTTAATGAAGTGTTTTGTTGCATGTTTTGTGTGGGGTTATTTTTTTTCAATTTCATAGCAGAACTGTATGGAAACTATGGACAGTTTCAGTGACATGAACTGAGATAGTTAAAATTAAGCTTGTGTTTAAAATTTTATTTGATCAGACACTATATTTATGATACTTTTTCAGCAAAGCACTTCTGTCAGCAGATTTTAGCCGTGTAATGCCTCTTATTTTGACCTGAGTCTGTCTTTTTACCTCCTTTAGCCTTGAAGAAAGCAGCATGGCCTTGGAAGAATGGCTCTCTGCTCAGGAGGAAAAAGTAAAAGAGGTCAATAAAGATGATACAGAACTTGAAAACGTCTATAAAATACTGTTAATGCAGAGGTATTGGGTTTTTTGGTCTCTAAGAACTGTCTTCTAAATAAGATTGTTCCACGTTGTTACAAGAAATAGTTGTTGATTAATTTTTTTTTTTAATTTTTCAGGAAACCATTTGATTCCCTGGCTCAGCTAGCAAATTCCTTGAGGGAGGCTGGGCTGACAGAATATGAAACCCTTTCAGAAGCCAGTAATCTTATTAGTAGGTACCATGCACTGATAACACATGTAAGTGAAATGGCAGGGAATATTGAGAGACTTCCAGTGGAAGGACAGAATTTTGAAGACCTTGCCCAGGATGTTTCTTGCTGGATCAAAAAGCTCAAGGAGGCTCTTGATAAAATGAGCTCACAAGAAAGTGAGTTGCCATCAGATGAAAAGATGAATCAGATAAAGGTAATGTGTTAAATAAATTCCTTTTTTACGTTTTTCAGCTCCCAGCTCAAGCTAATACCAGGGGAATGCTTGATGAGTCAGAACCCCTTAAAAGATGTTGTCACTGCTTATGGCCAGCAGTTTTGTCATTTGAGCATTTTGTTTTATTTGTCAGCACAATATCGGTCTTTTTAGTAGCGAATAATTAATAAATCAGCTTAATTATCCCAGATTTTCAAAATTAGATGATCTGTTTATGTGTCAGTTATGTAATATATTGGAAGAAGACTTCTGTTGTCTTGAACAGCAGTGTGAAAAGTATGAAAAAACAATGGTAATACCCTTTATTTTGTAACCAAAACCAGTTGTATATGAACTGCTTCTGCTTCTTCTTCAATACAGGAAATCACAACTCTCAGAGATGAAGGTGAGGCCAAAATACAGAGCATGGTAGCTCTAGGAGAAACTATATTGAGAAATGAGAAAAATAAGAAGCCAGAGGTTCAGCAGACTATTTCTGAGCTCCAGAAAAAGTGGGAAAACATCTGTCAGCTGGCCACTGAATACAGCAGGTAATGTGGAATTTGCCAAGAGGCAGTAGAGATCACTTACTGCTATATTGACTTTTTTCTCTTCTTCCTCCACCAGTTCTATTGAATTTCTGTTCTTTGGGAGCAGAACGAGATACCTACAGAAATACTTGTATTTCTGCAGAGTTGTGGAGGGGCAGGTCACAGTTTGGACTGAATGGTCAGGTGGGGAATAGCCAGAGATACCTTCTGGTGTGGCCATGAATATCCAGAGAATCTTCTGTTGCCTTCTGTTGTTATTGAGCTCTCAGTGACCGCAGCACGAGAGGCGCTCAGGAGGATGGAGCGTTGGCTGTGTTGGATCCAGCACAGCTCAGTGCAGAGCATCCTCTTCACACTGTGCTGCAGACAGGAGAGGAGATGCTCTGCATGTCTGAGGAGATGCTGAGGCCCTTGCAGGACCAGGCTTGTGAACAGCAGATGCACCACAGGACCAGCAGCAGCAAGAAGCTGGAACAGGGAACTTGTCGCAAGAGCACTTCACATATGCGAGGCCGTGCTTTGTTAATTTGCCAAAAATGATGAATCTTGACGGGCAAAACCCAAAACAATTAAGCTTTGCTTTTGTCCACGATTATCCTGATGTACTTTACAGAATTATATCCAGACTATTTGTTTGGATTTGTTTGTGTGGGATCATGTTTTTCAATGTTGGCATTTAAGTTCCATCTGGAAGATATCAGAACTCCATCACTAAATGTGAGCATACAAATGTTACTTATGTCTCACAGCATACTTCCTGTGGGCAAATGCAACCTGTTCACCTGGAGCAGATCAGCATGCATGCTTAAAAAGCACACCAATAGAAATCCAATGTAAAGGTCAGGAAAGTAATCACTGGATTGTACTAAAATACCCCATATTGCCTATGCTGGTTTTGTTCTCTGTGTCTCTAAAACATACATCACATTCAGTTGGGATGGGGGAGTATCTTCTACAGAACATTCCTTTTCAGGAGAGCTGTAATGGGAATTCAAGGAAAGCAGATTCATAACCATGTTGTAGTTTTTTTAACAGAATTTTTGCTGCAATGAAAAGCAGAAAAATACAGAGCATGAACACCACGTCTCAGATGCTAGAAACTGTGGGTTTATAGGTTAAAGTTTAAGAGGGTTAGTCATTTGTCCTGCATTTAAGTCCAGTTCATCTGCAATAACTTCCTCACCTTGACAATTCCAGTCTGATCAGTAATTTAAAATTTTTGAGAAAAAGGTATTCCATACACTCAAGTTCATTCTAGTGGTTGACTTTTTCACACTTTGACATTTTCTGGGTAATCGATACATTTGGATTTTTAATACTATTAACACAATATTCTTTTCTTAGCCCTCAAGAGGACCTTCAGTGCAACAGGGAGCAATATGAGCAAAGCAAAGAAGATCTGAGACAGGCTCTGATGGAGCTGGAGAAACAGCAACAGGAGATCTTTGCCCTTCAGCCTGGTTTGGAGGAGAAGCAAGCTCAGCTGGCAAACTATGCTGACCTCCTGCAGAAAACAGAAGATTTAACTTCCCAGTTTAGCAAATTGAAAAGCCAGAGAGAGCATCTCCAGGGCCACACTATTGATCCCTGCTTCACAGAGGCAGAATGGTCGGAATTAAAGCACCAACATGAAAATCTGCTCAGCCAGCTCCAGGTTGGGACCTCACTCTCTTTCCTTTCCTGTTTGTTGCTGTTTTCACTGTTCAGGTGTGGTGTCATTCAGGTGGGAAGTTTATGGGGAAAGCTGGGAGTGGAGGAAGTTCTTCTGAAAAAGGGCAGGGAATTTCTCCCTCTTTCTCTGAGGGATAAATATTGAAACAATGAGACCAGAGTAAGTATGAAGAACATTTTGTACCTGTGTAAACAGATTTGGATAGCTGTAATACGAAGCGTTTGTTCTTACATTCTTCAAGCCACAGTGTGTTTTCTTCCTTTTGGAAGGATGAATTTGGAAAACCTCTGGAAGATTATTTTCCAGCATCTTGCTTGTTCCTGGTTTCACCCAATGTAGTGCAAATTGCATTTGTACCCTTTGTGGCATTCTGCCTCTAATGTTTCATTCATTTTAATAGAAAACATCCTTTTTAGAAGTGTATTCCTATGAAATGCCAACCCTTCTGCTTCCTGCTACTAATAAAAATTTTGTTCATGATGAACTCCATGATGTGCTGGGAAGAGAACAGGATGGTTTTGTTGATGGGAAACAAGCAAGTTTGTTGTGCTGGTAAAAAAGATCCTGGAAAAGCTGTAACAGTCTGTGCATGATTATGTTCGTTTGAGATAATGGTGGACTAACCCTGGAAACTCCTTGGTTTCTAGACCATTATGCAGACATCAGAAAGCCCTGCTCAGGAGCACCAGCAGGTTCAGGATATGGTAACAGGCCTGAGCACTGAGCTGAAAACTGTCTCCGAGAAGCTCTCTGAGTGTGACGGTCCCGTAATGGAGCTGCCATCAGCTGAGCAAAACCAGTTGAAATCACAGGTATGTTGCAGTTTCTGCATCATGGAGACGATCACATTTGTACAAGAGAACTGCTCCTTGTGTCAAACTGAAAAGCTACGAAACCTTTGTAAAATAAAAAGTATGTGATGTTGCTTTTATTGAGATTATCGTAGGACTAAAACCACTTTTAATGAGCTGAGGGGACCTTTGCTGTTTGCTGAACTGAAGGTTCGGGAGGTGCTTGTCCTAGCTCAAGCACACAGGATTTTGCGGTTTGGTTGGTTGGGTTTTTTGGTTTTTAACTCTAGGCATAATGAGGGAAGAGATCATTAAATTTGGTACCAGTAAGTGTCTTTAATTTAGCCAGTATGAAAAACTCCAGAAAAATGTCCATGAGCCAAGTTCAGTTTTAAGAAGTGTCCTTCATGCATAAGTAGACATTCTTTTGCTCTTTGGCAGAATGGAAATCAGTCTTGTAGCTGTGAGCATAGAGAGCTACTGGAAGTTGAAACCATAGTTCAGATATGGATCACTGCAATTTCCTATCCTTCAGAACTTGCTATACCTCTAAGAAGGAAAAAGGAATAGGAGAGAAGGCAGGGGGAATTATCTGTTCAGAACGTGGAAGGATCATCGTGTCCCGCTCAGTGTGCTATGGGATTATTTTATCTCTGTAATGCTTATAGCTTTAGGTGTTCCCTGTGCATGAAAATGGCTGACAAAATTAATGGTTTAGTATTTGACTTTCTGCAGCAAATAGGTCTGCATGTACCTTTCAACAGTTTGTTGTTCACAACAAGTATTTATGTTTTTAGGGATTGACTTTAGATCTTAACACTTGGTATATTGAGTGAAGATACTTGTCAAATAAAATGTTTTCTTTCTGTTTAAAGGAACAACAGGGACCTCTTAGTCGATGTGAAGACACTGTAAAGGAAAGTTTGGTTATAACAGAAACTGTTAAACAAAACACCTCTTCACCAGAACAGGAGTTTATTAAGGATGAGATTAAAACACTTCAGAGTGAACAAAAAAGTCTGGAAGAAAGACTTGAAAATGTCAAGCAAAAGAAGGAAAACATTGTCAGTGAAGCCCTTGAGTTAAAAGATGAGTTTGGTAATGAAATACAAAAGGAGGATAAGGCAGATACAATGCTGAAGAGAGAGACACAGGTCACTTCTGATACTCGAATCTCTGCAGAGGAGCCCCCCACAGCAGCGGAGCTGAAGGAGCCTTTGGAAATGTGTGATGTGAGTTTATTTGCTGACAGTACCAACAATGGAAAACTGGCTAAAGAGGCATCTCTCGAATGTCTTCTGTGTATGCCATCCTTAATATCACTGAAATTAGGCCTCCTGTGTATAAAGTGTATAAATCTCTAGTGTTTCATCCATTTTAATAGCAGTTTTCCATTTAAATACAAGCTGCGTGTAACTTTCTCTTGCCACTAATTAGAGCAGGCATTCTTGGTCAGGATATGGGGAGAAAGTGGGTAGATGGAGAAATTGCAGATGCACCTCTGCCAGAGAGCTTTCTCTTAAAGCTTGTCTTGTTTAGAACTGCAGCACAATATTTGTCCTGTTTGTTTTCAGAGACAACAATTTTTACCATTCAGAGATTCAGTGTTAAAATACAAGCAGTTTTTCTTTTCTATCATTTCTCTTAGAGTCAAGATGTTAATGGAAATATGTCAGAGAAGCAGAATGCCCCAGTTTTGGAGAAAAGCAGTGTGTTGTCTGACAGCCCATTACAGGATATCCATCACAGCAAGGACAGATTGGGACAGGCTGCTCAGGTACCTGACAAATGTGTTTTAATACATGTTTGTGTATTTGTGTGTGTGTGTCTTTGTGTTCATTACAAATCTATATGTAGCTCTTTAAAATTTGTTATCTTACAGAGGCATATTTTCCTTACCTGATGAAAGGAATGTTAAATTGTGTTTTCTCCAAATCATCCCCTCATCCTTGCTCACGTGAAGAGTGACAGAGACCTAACTGATGGTCTCTGCAAACGCCCAGGGCTTGGACTCACGTTGTCCATGATGCAAAATCTGCCACATACCTCTGGTTTCATAAAATCACAGAATCACAAAATGGTTTAGCTTGGAAAGGACATTAAAAATCATCTTGTTGCAACCCCCCTGCCATGGGCAGGGACATCTCCCACTAGACCACATTGCTCAAAGCCCCATCCAGCCTGGCCTTGAACGCTTCCAGGAATGAGGATTTAACAGGTTTCATCACTGCAGTAATGAGAGGTCACTATCCTGAAACTGCTGTTGTTTATGAGACCTCAGGACATTGATGCTGTAAATGACTTGTAAAAATGTAAATGTAAATGTGTGGAAAGCTGAGGGAATGATTTGGAGTTACTCCTTCATTGACCTGATCAGGGAGTAGTAAGAGTATCTGGGAGAGATGACCATCAGAATAACACAGTGGAAGCTATCCATACTAGGATTTCGGGAGAAGGTGCAAGATCAATAGTTGCCAAGTGTGTTTAATCGGAAACTTCTATAACCATGTTAAAAATCATGAGAGCACTTATTCCTGTTTACCCTGTCCTGAAACTGTTTCAGAGTGGTTAAGGTCCCAGTATGGCAAACTGAACCAAGCAAGTTGGGGTTTCCAACTCTCTGGGTTTGGGTTACCTCAGCCTTTTCCTTCATTCATTAAGCTAAACTGTAGATAGAGTGGACAGACTATGGAGTGGGAAGTTTCTTATGAAACTTTAATTTTGTGCTGTGACTTTTGCTGATTGAAAACATTTTGAATTTTCCAAATCAGGGGGAGGCTGATAAGGAGAACCCAGATGTGGACAAACATGACAGGGTCCAGGAGGATGTTCTGGACAGTGCAGTTCTGGGTGGTGAAGCAGAATTGGAAAAACATCAGGATGATGTTGATGTTGAAGGTGATGAATCTAGAAAGAAAACCCATCCAGCACAGGTAACTGGATATGAGATTACACCAGATGGATTGAATTTGAGGCTATATGTGTGCAGTTGAGTTGCAGTGAGGATGACACTACTAATGAATAAGAAAAGCCTCAAGTCTACACTGAGCTGATGTTGTCTGATGTGTTGTATACTTAGTATGCAGTAACTCGCTTGATCCTTTCCTATACATTTAAAATTATTGTAGAGGGAGTTTTTTCCATTAGTGATTGGCTGATGATATCTCATTCCGAGGGATATTGCATTCCAAGTCACCTGGATGTGTTGTGAAATCTCCTGACCATTTTGCCTGAATACTGGTGTTGTGCTTGACTTGCTTTCATTTGTATAGATTTGTTATTTACATATTTACTTTGCATGTGTGAGGCTGCATTTGAAATGCTGTGCCCTGTGTGGTGCACCCCGGTACAAGGGGAATTTTGACACCAGAGCAGTGTTTAGGAGCTGGAGCCCTAATGAGTGGGAAAAGGCCATGTTCCTGTTGGAGGTCTCATTGCTGTCATCCCCTCCCTGAAGAGGGAAGGTGTTATAGAGCCAGACTCTTCTCAGAATTTCAGTTTTGGCGAAGTGTGAGATGCTGAAACCTACATCCACACAAATCTCCAGATTACCCATGGGACTGTGCTGCCTGGTAACTGCTGGATGTCTAACCACAGGCTCTCTGTCTACAAGTTGGAGCCTCAGGAAAAAGCTAATCCTTCAAAAAATGCATTCAAGACTCTGTCCAGGAGCACACAATTCAAGGTCCCTGCTTAGAACAGCGATGTACAAACAGTGTAGGTCAAAGTACAAACACTTGCAATTCTTCTAAAACTTTATAACAAAATTACAGCACAGCTTCTTGTAAGTGGTTTCCTTTGCCATAACCTTGCCCACAGTAAATTATAAGATGTAATTATGGTTTTCCTCATCTACCTATAATTATAGGCTTCATAACTTTCTCATTTCAAGCACTATAATTACTACTCGGCAGGTTTGATTAGAGCTTTTTGATTACTGGTTTCTTTTGTTTTTCTTACACCAGAAGGAGAACCCTAGTGATGTTGAGAATCAGTCGTATAGAGAAGATGTGGGGCAGGTTCAACACAAGGTGTGCCAGAAAGGTCCAGTCCTGGAATCTGCAGCAGCTCAGAAAGATAATCTGGGATCTAATCCCCCCATTTCTGTACATGAGGTAACCCTCAGTCTGTTTTTTCAAGTGAAATTTGCCGATTGTTCTGTTTTTTGTTTCCACAGGGGCCTCAGCTGAAGTTCTTTTAGAAGAAGGGATAATTACATCAAAATTAAAACCATTGTGTATAGATCTTATTTATGTCCATGATAGCTTTGAACTTTATCCAAAGGGCTTGCCACATCATAATTTTCAGTGGATCTGTTCAAAAGAGAGTTCATCCTGGTTTTTAGAGCCATCATAATCAATCTTTATGATATTTAGAGTTTCTCTTTGAATTGTCAATCAGCACAAACTTCTTTCCATGTTATTATAGTTAGTAGTTAGTTTTGCCATCATATAACAGGCAGATCAGAAAACTGAAATCCAAGGGTGATCCAGTGTAAGAAAATAAATAGAGAAAGGAAAAGGGATTCAAGCTGAATTAATGTCAAGGGACATTACTAAAGGACTTTACTTAGTATATTGTTCTTTAAGAATAAGGAAGTTACATCAGGAGTGCCCCATGACTGCTGATCTTGGACACCACTTCAGTTCTTAACTTGAAGGTAGGGCTGGATCAAAGGTCAATCTGTAGGAAGGTCCACAGCTGTCCATGGGCAGGTTTGACCTGGCACTTGCACATGTGCTCTGACTGGAAACACCAACAAAATCTCCCAAAGGTCGTGGGAGTCTGAAGAATACCCTGCTGACTGGAAGCTAGCCAGTGTTACTCCAATTTACAGGAAGGGTATGAGGAAAGATCCAGGAAACTACAGACCTCTTAGACTAACCTCAGTTCCTGGAAAAGTTACGGAGGTCATGCTGGGTACTATTGAAAAGCATTTAAAGAACAATGCAATCATCATAGAATCATTTAGGTAGGAAAAGATTTCTGAGACCATCAAGTCCAACTGTTCACGCAGCACTGCCAAGCCCACCCCTAACCCATGTCCCCAAGTGCCACATCCACACATCTTTTAAATCCCTCCAGGGGTGGTGACGCCACCACTTCCCTGGGCAGTCTGTTCCAGTGCCTGACCACCCTTTCATTTGAAGAAGTCTTTCCTAAAATCCAACCTAAACCTCCACTGGGACAACCTGAGGCCATTTCCTCCTCTTCTGTCACTTGTTACCTGGGAAAAGAGACCAATCCCACCTGGCTGCACCCAACTGTCAGGGAGTTGGAGAGAGGCTCCCCTGAGCCTCCTTTTCTCCAGGCTAAACACCCCCAGCTCCCTCAGCTGCTTCTCATCAAACTTGTGCTCCAGACTCTTCCCCAGCTCCTTTGCCCTTCTCTGGAGCACACTCAATGTCCTTCATGTAGTGAGGGACCCAAAAACTGGGCACAGAATTTGAGGTGCAGCCTCCCCTGCCTGTATCCAGAGAAGGCACTGCCACAGTGTGCAGTGAGAACATCACACAAACAAGCAAAACAAGTACACAGCAAGGTTTTTCTTAAAGTCAGGACACTTCTCTGTGTCTTTTGATGTGTTGATATTTCAGTCTGGTAAAGTGGATTTCCTCCTTTCTGTGCCATAGCTGAGTTTTAATGCTTACTTGAGTTCTATGGCACTCCAGAGTCTCTTGAGATTAAATCTTGTGTCTGAATTGATACAACTGTTATGGATATGTACACAGAGAAATTGAAAAGTTCTCTGACTGGCTGCTTCGTGAGTGGCCTCTTCAGTTTTGACTGAAAATAACCAAGAGTTCAAATAAATAGAACTATTCTTCTCTGATAATATTTACTATGTGCTGTCTGTTTTCCACACTTGGAAGCAGGTATATTTTGCATAGCTCATGACCCACAGAGAGATAGATGACAGCAACAGCTTACAAGTGATATATGGCTGCAGGATAACTGGCTGCTTCTAGTAAAACAGCATCTAAAGTAGCAATACATTAAGTTTGTCAAACAAGAATTTTTTTACTGTTGCTGATTTTAGATGTTAGTACTGTGGAGGAGCTGTATTAATACCTCTGTGTTTTTATACATTCACTTGTATGAAGTTTATGCATGGAACAGATCACCACATAAAAACAGGTAATAGGAGAAGGGAAATGCAGAAAGATTTTTAAGGTATCATCACGTGATCCACTAGCCAGATACATTTAATTTATGATGCTGTCTGCAATAGGTGTAGGTGATGTTGAACCTGGCCCCAGCCCTAGTGACTTGTCCTTCTGTTGTGGGAGTCAGAGGCAGCACCAGGGACTGGCTCTGGAGCCTCCTAATCCCTTCCTCCCCACCCTGATTAAGACATGACTCCCTGCTGCTCTCATCTTACCCTGGGTTTTGGATAGCACTTGTGCCAGTGGCAGCTGTGGCTCTGTCACAGCCAAGCTGCTTCATGCACGAGCTGCTCTGTGAAGAGCTGAAGAGGTGTCCTGGGGAAGGACACAGAAGTATTGCCAAGGCACATGCTGAGCAGAAGGGTGTGGACAGAGGATAAAGTTCCATGAAGGAAGAGAGGGAGAAGATGTAACAGACCTGTGAATTTATCAGTAGCAGAGGTGGGTGCAGGGAGGATGTTGTTTTTAGGGTGAGGATGTCAGAGTTTCAGTTAAAATGATGGGCAGAGGTTTCAGGGCTGTCTGAGCAGTGCTGACAGGCCAGGATTGATTGCAGGGGTGGGGGGCAGTGATGGAGGTTCCAGTTTTTGGGTCCTGGTTGATCCACAGAGGCTGTGGGGGAAGCCACAGCAGGATTTAGGCATGGCTTAAACATGTGAAGCAAAGTGCTGCGGTCAGAAAATTTACTGGTTTAGGTCCTTCAGAAATAAGAATCTTTTGTTTGTTTTGCGTTGTAGGACACAGATGCAGAAGTGGTTGTCCAGGAGGAACTATTTCCTGCAGTGCAAGTAAACACTGAATATTTTGAAGAGGAACAAAAGGTCAATGAGCTGAAAAATGAAGTGGCTGAACTGGATATGGTGCTTATAAATGAGCAACTAAAAGAGCTGGAGGTATGGAAACTGCAAAGCCATTCCTCATTGTTAATGTAGTGATACACTTGCAGAATTGTGATTCACTTGGGCAAACCAAAATTGTTGCCCATAGTCTTATCTGAGTTTTAACTGCATGATAAGTCAGTTTGTCTGCAAACACTGTGCCTTGATGCATGCCCACATAAATCCCCTGGTTTGTATAACTCTTCCAGAGCGCAGTAGTAGATACATGTAGAATTTCATGTGTGCTTCCATGATGTGCTCCTTTGCTCGTGGATGAGCAGGAATATGTCTGTAGGTGAAGCAGCATTTAAACTAATATTTTGTGTTGAAAGCTGAAAGTGTTTAAGATCCATCCTTTAATCCCCTCTCTCTGTGGTGGGCTTGATTGTAGAATTTAAAAGCAGAGCTGGAAACGTGGAAAGCAAAGTCTCTGTGCCACAGTGAAGAAGCAATTCCCAGTGGAACAGCATCAAACAGAGCAGAGCTGCAAACCACAGAGCCTGCGGTGCCCTGCTGGGACAGGCTGCTCCAGGAACTAGAAGCTGTTAAGGCAGTGAAGCAACAGCAGTGCTGTTTAATTAATGAATACCAGAAAAATCTTTCTGCTGCACTGTCCTCAATGAAAAATTTGTCAACAGAAAAAGATAACATAAAAATGTAAGTACGGTGGAGGGGTTTGGTGAAGAGGTTGCAGAACAAATAAGGTCCTACACTGAATTTTGTGTCATGCCTCAGTAATGCTCAGACAAGAATATGGAGTTATATCCACTTCAAGAGGAGTCTTAGAGGTTTGTAAGTTTGTGAACAGAGTTAAGCAGAAGCATTTCTGGTCATTCTCTGCTCTTCTTAAGCAGCATCTGCTCTCTTTATTCTTTAGGCAAAACAAAGAAATAGTTGCTGGGCTAAAAATCTATACAAAATCCATCTTAATTTTTTTTAAAATGTGGCAGATGTGAAATATTAATTTTTCTTTAAGGAGTCACTAATTTTTTTCTGAATGAAATATCTCTTTATTCTGAAAACTAACCTGATTGGATAGGAAGAATTCCATGGCAATAAATAAATCTATGGTGTCAATTCAGAGGTAACCAACACACACAAAATATTTACTGTTTTGTGAATTAATCTTCAAAACTCAGCACTAGCTTGTCATAGTAATGTATCAAAGTAATTTGAAAATCTCTAAAATTTATGAAGTTGTTAATTTACAGCAAAGAGACTGAAAAACTATTAAAAATCTATCTGCAAAAATATTTTAGATGGGCATTTAAAAATACTTCTGGGAATAAAAGATGAGTAGATTTATTTGGAAGAGTTTGTCTTGCATGAATGGAAGTTTCTGAATTTTTTTTTATAACCAAGTTTTATCTTCACTGTTAACCAGAAATTACTATAAAATATTGTTAATTCACTTAGGACATAACACTATAGCTGATTTTTAAAAGAAGGGCTAAATTCTATATTAGTATATACTGCAATTTTAGAGAATACCCAGTAGACCATATCTTTTATGCAGAGATATCTATGAATAGTGAATGCTCTACAGATAAGCAAGAAATAATGATACCGCAAGGGAGATTAGGGGATTCGTAGAGGACATTGAGAGATACATATGATTAAGTGAATAAAGTTAGTGAATTGTACTCTAAACAGTGAAATTTGTTTTTAAAAACATTTATGTGTGAAGAGAATTCATTATTTTTAAACACTACTCATATTTTTGGCAGGGGTCCAATGAACAACACAGTTCTTCTGGAGAAAATTAAGGCTTGCATAGAGTCCTTAAGAAAAGAAAGAGATGTCTTAAACCAGTTGCAAAGTCAGCAAGAAGTTTTATCTGAGCATTTGACGTGCATGGATAAAGTGTTGACAGAAAGCCAAATGAGGCAACTGGAGCACTGGTGGCAGCACATGGAACAAGCAGTGCAAAAGAAACATGATCAGGTCGTGGCAGAAATCGATGAATTTAATCAGCTTATGAACAAAGCACGGGATATTCAGAGGCTGATAGAAGAACAGTATTTGCAAGCAGAGTTACATTCCACAGCTGCAGGAAAAGCCAAAGACCCTCTAATTTGGACCACAGAGCTACAGGACATAAAGCATGGTCTTTCTCTATTAAAAAGAAGGATTGAGCTGCAGATGAAAAGAATTTGGAGTGATCAAGAGAAGGTGGCTTTGGAGAACTCTATACATGATTTGCAGAGCAAGTTGGAAGCACTGTCAGCACAACAAACTTCTCAAGATGATATTCAGATCACTGGTCCTGCTCTCATGAAACATGAAATGATGAAGAGGCTGAAAGAAAATATTTCATGGGTCAAAGATTCACTGGCCCACCTTGATCAGAAAGCAGCACTTTTCCCCAGTGATGTCAAGTCACAGATCAGAAATTGTCAGCTTATGAACACAGAAGTCCAAAACAGAGAGCCTGTGATTGTATCCCTGGATTATGGGCTCCAGCACATCCTTCCCAGCCTGGAGCCAGAGGAGGTCTCTGATATGACCTTCCTTTTACAAACACTGAAGAACTCATACAAGGCTCTTGTTTTAAAATCCGCTCAGAGATTGCAGCACTTGGAGCTGCAGCTGGAAGAGAGGCAAAGACTCACTGCAGAAATAGATAAAGTTCACTCTCAGCTCCACAAAGCCGAGCTGATGGCCAGGCCTGACCCAAACCAAAGCAGCACATGCTCAGAGTTACTCAGCCAACAAGGCATTCTAAAGGAGATGCTGAAGGACATACAGGAAATAGAAGGGCTTATCTCATCCCACTGCAAGGAGAGTCAGGTCACAGCTGGGGAGCTCAGCCTGTCTGAACAAGTATTCTTGATTGATCAGTTAAGAAGTCTGAAGAATAGAGCAAGGAAGACACAGAGGCAAATTCAGAGTAAACTTCATGAAGTAGAAAAAAAGACAGCTGTCTGCAGAGAGCTTGCTGAAGGAATAACTTCATTGCAGCAGGATCTTAATGAGCTTCAGGATGGTGAAGTGAACCTGAAAGATGATGAATTAGTAGGTGCCAAGCAGGGATTGAAGGACAAATGCAAGGCACTCAAAGAAAAAGTATTAGCGTTTCAGTCAAATTTGTCACAAGTAATGAAGTACAAGGAAGTATTTGAATGCGTAGGTCTGAAATGGGACTCATGGCAGCTGGATGAATTGCAAACTAAATTTTCTGAAATTCAAAATAAAATTAAAGGGAGGATAATGCACTTGGAAAATATTGTTAGGGAATGGGATAAGATTCAAGTATTGCTAAATGAAATTCAGACTGTGACATCCACTGTAAGAAAAGAAGCTAATATCCTAAATGATAGCTCCAGCTCTTCTCCTGCTGAGAATGTCATATCTGCACAGATTCTATTGCAGGCAGTTCAACAAATCTTGTACCTAACCCAGGAGGCAGCAAATCAAATAAACAAAAACGAGGTCTTTGATACATCATTCAAAGAATCTAAGATGAAGGAAATAAAGAGCCTGGAGAAAAATGTCGAGGAATTGAAGCAGTTTCTTCAAAACCTGGTCTCTGGGCTGCAGAGTGTAAACAAGGAAGGTAGCCAGAATGAAGTAGAAAATATATTCCCCATCATAAAGCATATTCAATTAGAGCTCCAGCAGCCACTTGTGATAGATGTAAATACAATGCAGGATGAAAAGCTGCGATGGGAAGCAATTCAGAATATGATGGAAGCAAAGCTTTCTGCTCTTAGTGGTATAATTGAAAAAGAGAGGGAAAACCAAGATGAAAAATCTCCTGCTGCTGCTATAGAAACAAAGTTAGAGACACTGCAAGGCCATGAAGCACAACTGAAGGCAGACATTGCTGCCCGTGTTGTAAGTATATTTAATGAAAGTGAACTATTGAGATATGTCTTTGCCCAGTAATTAGATAGGGTGTCTGTGATTGGCATTTTTATTTTCATGACTTACAGCCTCATTTATTCTAGCAGCTGAATTGGCCCACGATCATCTCTGCATTGGTGGACAGGATGGGAATCGTGATAGAAACTAAGGATACAAAGAAAGTTGTGTTCAGTTTGATTGTAATTAATTAGTGGGGCTAATTAACTGTAATTAATTAGCATAAGAAAAGAATGGGAAAGAGGAGGAAGGAAAAGGTTGTGTTGATATGTTCAGCTGAAGAGAGACAGGGTGCAGTTATCCTGTAGTTATTCTTGGGACTGAATTTTGGTCATGTTTTCAATAGTGAAAATTATGAAAAAAATCAAGCTTCTTGTTTCTGCTATAAAGAGAAGTTTTGCCAGTTAGGAATGACCAAGAAGGGTAAAGCATAGGTCCGACCAGTGTGGTCAGGCCTCAGGAATGGTAACCATGATTCCTGTCCTATGGCTGAGGGCAGTTAATCCATGGGTTACAGCACTGGCTCTGTGACTATGTAGGTAGCCAAAAAAATGTGTTTGCCACATGTCCCTCACCTCCTCAGGCCAGTTCTGGGAGCATTGGTCTCAAAGACAGCCGAGTGTGAAATTCTAAGACTATCTGGTCATCCAGAGGAGCACAGCAGCCTTTCTTTATTGTTCCTTTGTCTTTTCAATGCTTTCAGAGTGCCCTGGAGGAGGCATGTAGGGCTGGTGAGCTTTACACCAAGGCCCTTCAGAGGGCTGCCAGGTTCCTTGAGGACTGTGAAGCTCCAGCCCAGGCTCCAGCAGAGCTCTGCAGCTCAGGGGAGATCTGTCAGACTCCACAGTGGAAAGAGGAGGAGTTCAACTCTGCAAAGGCTGACTTAGAAAACTTGCACTCCAAGCTGAAAAACCTAGTGAAACCAGAAGACAAAGTATGTCTGGAAAATGCTTTAACAGAACTGATGGATAAGTGTTTGGCATTAAGGAAGAAGGCTCAAAGAAAGGAAGCTGATGAACAGAGGTGGGTTTAAGACTGTTTCATAGATCTTGTTCCTTATTATGAGAAACTTGACTGAAAATAAATCCAACGTTGTTTCTGCTCTGACAGAAATTCGGAAATTCCAGGTAATTCAGCAGAAACAACAGCAATGCTTACAGTTCATCTGAGGTGTGATTGTAAAGGAAGGAAAATTGCCAGACAATAACCATATTTCTACTAATCAACAATGCAGTAATTTGTTGTACTTTCCAAAACGTGGGGCTTGAGTGAGGGTCATTGGGTGCCAGAATCAGAAGAAAGCACATTTCTACAGTCTAGTTCAGTGCTAGAGGTTAGAATAATTTTGAGAGAGTCTCTGATTCATGTCGTCCATAGCCTGTTCTGATGGCTTGAGAGAGCTAAGTCCAAACAAGGCACAGGTTGTAGTTTCCTTCCTTCAGGTACAGAAGAAATTTGGAAGGCCTTCAGACACGTGCATAGAAAAAGTTTGGGAGAGAGAGTAAAGGATTTTTAAACTGCTTGATCCTGATCCAGTGATCAGTACCTGAGGTATCAAACCTGAAGTGTTTAACAAATGCTAATTGACAAAAACTTGCAAAACAGTCAGGACTAGTAGTTTGTAAGGTGTTTTTAAATTTTTTATTCTAGTGCACATTGTGTTTGGAGAGAGGAACAACAACAATGAATTTTTACTGATTTATTCGTTGTTTCATGCAGATATTATGAAAAACACAAAAGCTACACAGAAACCAAAGATAAAGTGTGTGATAATCTAAAGAAACTGGAAAAGATGCTTAAACAGTCTTTGTCTAAGATTCCAATGTCTTATAAAGAAGCTTTGGAGCATTTGGAAGAAAGCAAGGTAAGAGAGGCTTGGAAGAACTTAAAAAGCTTATGCAAAACTAATGCAGCTGTGCACACCATGTGATATCATAGTAGAAAGAAGTGGAATTCTTCATACTATATTTATGTATATGTAAAACCACAGAATATATTAATATATTTTTTACTTGTTAAAAGACCAAGCATAACAGGCCATGTGAAATGAGTATATCTTACTGCTGGAGAAATCAAACATTTTATTTACCCCATCTTTCTCCACAGTCTTAGCCAACAGAATTCTCTCATTATTTTGCCAGCTCAGAGAAGTAATTGTCATTTTCCTAGTGGATCCTAATTGTGTTACTGAATACTTCATTAATACTCCTGACTCTAGCATTTTATTTATTTACATGATGGTTTTCCTGTCAGATTTTAGTCTCCAACGTTGAGTCTGCTGAAGAGGATCTCGTGAAGCTGAGGCAGATTTCTGGAGACCTGATGAGGTTATGCAGAGGAAGTTCCAGGGCCCTGGGCAGGACTGTAGCAGTGCTGTGGGAACATTGGCTGGGTTTGCTTGAGGCAGCCAAAGGGCTGGAAATCAGCTGTGAAGAACTAAAGCAGGAATGGAAATTTATCAGTGAAGAGGTGAGTTTCTCAGCATCTGTAAGTTTGGGGGATGGAGATGGGGCTGTGGGTAAAATGGCCTGTAAAGGGCTGGTATCAGTGCAGGACATCATTTCCCACCTGCTGCTCAGCCGTTTATCCCCACCCTTTCTTGAGCCTGGAGTAAAGCATGGTGGGGATATTTATAGTGCAAATATTCTAAACCCAGAGCAACTCTGCGTGGGGTTATGTGCTTTGTTAAAGCAAACTCAGACGTTTTGTCACACTTCAGAGGTTCCAGTTCTGACTGTGTAATTCCCAGTACTCAGTCACCTGTGTGAGTAAATGAATAATGTAACTTAAGGTGGTGGAATAAAAAAGCCTTTTATCTCATGCTTTGCCATGGTGTTTACTTAGCTGGAACGAGAAACAATAATTCTCGATAAGCTCCAGGAAGAACAGCCAGAAAGCCTTAAAGAGAAGGAAAAAGCCACCAGAGAGGAACTGGTGGAGTTACTAGATTTTGTGAACTCATTTGAAGAAAACATCAACCAGCAACAGCTCCTCTTACTCTTGCTTCTTCACCGGATAAGAAACATCCTGAATACACCTGAAAATGCTGAGGGAGAAGCTGCCCTTCCTGCCTTGTGCGAGATAAGGGCAATGCAGGAGCGCTGTAAAAAGTAAGTGGTGTCAAATTTCTGTTGAAGATACGAGATAGGACTATTCACAAGCACAGGATTTTATTGGATATAAAAGAATACATAAACGCTGTACTGCAGTTAAAAAGACAATGAATGCTCTGCTGGGTCAGACCAATGCTCCATCTCACCCATCTGCTGTCTCCTCCATGGGCACTGGGGGATATTATTTAGGGAGAAGACCTGAGCCTGGCCATACCATTTGCGAGCTGCAATTTGTGTTCAAATGCAGTAGGAATCAGAAGGAAAGACAGCCAGCTTTAGAGGTTCCAAGCTCTTATGGATTTTAAGATTTTCCACTCTTAGGAAAATCAGACCTTGTGCTTTTTGCAACAGTGCAGCTGCCATCTTACTGAGAGAATGCCACTGTCTAAAATTCGCCCCAAATATTTTTTACAAATCTGATGATTGTACTCACCCCTCTCCATGCCTGCTTTTGGACATGTGTATATTTGTGAGCAGTATCTGCTCTGCCAGCATCTGGCATGCTCTGAGAAGCTGACCTGTGTTTGCTGTTTAAATATGCCTGCTGTCTGATTTGGTCTACCAAATGTACATTTTTAGCACTATCTGAAGACTCACTTTAAAGAAACTGAGATAATAAGTGACATAAAACTCACAGATTTAATTACAGAAAAAAGTACTAAATTACTGATAAGTGTGGTTATGGATGTATATCTATATAATATCCGTATTAAGCATGCTCTTTGCTCCTACTTAGTGTAGAGTCTACAACAATGTATTCTTCCTGGTAATCTTCCACAGGTTGTACAAAAAGGCTCAAGACCATAAAGATTCTGTGAAAGCTGAGATTCAAGAGAGGAATAAGGTCACTGAAGAAATAAGTGCTGTGACAAATGCCTTACAGAATGCTGCATCTGTGTTACTGCAGGATGCTGATGGAAAGGCAGAACAGCTGGAGGTTGGTGACAGCTCTGTTATTGTGACATTCAGAATATCTTCTGGTTTATTCTGCTGCTTGAACTTGCTCTAGATAAAATTAATGGCAAGGTATATGCACAGTGGCTTAATGACAATGAATCTGGCCCAGCTGAATACAACTGGCCCTGCCATGGACTTGGTTTGTGCTTCTTTCTGTCTG
Source organism: Origma solitaria (assembly GCA_013397895.1). Classification (NCBI taxonomy): domain Eukaryota; kingdom Metazoa; phylum Chordata; class Aves; order Passeriformes; family Acanthizidae; genus Origma; species Origma solitaria. The sequence continues at coordinate 709,777 of VZRL01002501.1, read as the reverse complement.
TGTGGATCTGTAAGCAGGCACAAAGTATTCCCAGGTTGCAGAGAAATCCATAGCCAGATGCATTCCTTTTAGGAAAATCTGCTTAGTGTACATCCTGCATGCTTTCCCCTCTGTCTCCTCACCCAGGGCAGCTTCAGGTGCTCTGGATTTGATGTCCCACATTGGGGGTTAACCTGGTAAGTGATTTTTAGAAATCAAATTGTCACCAAGACCACAGTGTCCCCCAGCAGCCATCAGAACTCTGCAGCAGTCTATACATTTCCGCATTTCTTGACTTTATGAAATGCTGTTACTCCTAGCACTTCCTGAATGTGTTTATTTTTTATTTGAATTATATTTGTTTCAAATTACTCTTAATGTGCTTATATTGCTATCATAATTTTTAAATCTCACTCACAAATAGTTTTTAATTCTTTTTAATCCAATTATCTTTTAACTATAGAACGTTATAACTTATTTATTTTAGCTTAACAAAGTGTAGTACAAATTTGGGCTGTCTTTGCTGAGTCTTGTGTAAAAACTGGTTGGGTGACCCCAATCTAGGAAAGGGCTAGGAAAAATACAGAAGTCAAAGACCACGGAGGCAGACAGGAGGCTAGCATGGGAGAGAAGTGTTTATTACGTGTTTAGGAAGCTCTGAAAACCCATGAGCCAGCCTTGCTGTGGTGAGACCTTGGATTTGCCTGAAAGGGTGGATTTTCTATTTAAAATTATTTAGAATTACAATTTGGAGTTGTGTCTGCTTTTTTTCTGAGTTCTTTATATCCAGAAGGAAATTTTACTAATGCAGGTGCTTTCTGCCTTCTCTTTTCCCTCACATCCAAACTTTGCTACTCTGAGCACCTAAAACTCACCCAAAAGTGAGTTTACATCTTGTTCCTTTTTCTCATAGCAATGGCATGAGCAAATGTTAGCAGCAATCCCATCAAATGATTTTTTTTTTAGCAGTATGCCACAGCAGGCCTGTTCCTTTTGAGAAGATTGAGCTGAAAGGATTGATGAATTCCTTAATTTTACATAGTCCAAACACCGGTTAGCCAAAATCTGCAGGGCAATTTCATCCCTTACTTCCAAAGAAAATCTAATTAATATAAAATCTATAGCAATGTCAGGAGTCCATTGCACCTATTGAGTGGAAATACCTATTTCACTTTGAGATGACAAGCCTGATTTAGCTGGGTGGCAGAAGTTTTAATTCACCCACACAGATGAAGAGGGGAAGTCTTATTATCTTGTCCCTTAGGAAAAAAATTGGGACACTTTTGACAGGCATCTGCTTTCCAGCTAAATAATCTGTGAAATGTGAACATGCAGTAATACACAGAAAGCAGTTTGCAGAGACATGCTTTGTTTTGGAGAAGAGCGTTATAACTGATTCTTTCCAATTCAGGTCAGGGAATCTGTGAACTCCCATAAATATTGGCACGATTTTAATTGGGCCATTTGACAGCAGAAGCCTTCTAATGAGGCACACAGCTGCTTTGTGGTTTTGAGGGTTTGTTTCTTTTTAATATCAGACCCAGTTGTTGTGGGATGACAGCAAATAAATCAGTCTCAGTCTCTCACAAATTTCTTCTGTGTGTTGCATTTGTGTGAAGGAAAAGATTCCCGAGTGAAGACTATGAATTAATGGATTGCCATTACTCCAGACTGAAAAAGCAAAGGCTTTTAGTTAATTTTAGTGAGTTTCATTGCCTGGTAGGAGCTTTGGATCATTTTTCCCAATAAGCTGAGTTAACATTTGAGTTTCTCAAACAGCTGAGCAATGGGGAAAGAAACCATAAAGCAAGCTAACAGAACTTTCCAACTTGAAACTCTAGAAAACCTTCAAAACAAATGAATTTCTTCATTCTTTCTGCAGGAGGACTTAGCTCAGGTTTTATTTCTAGGCCACAGGCTGGAGACAGTTGTCCAAGCTTCTTTTATCTCATAAAACCTACATTCTTCACGCAGAACTGGAAACTACTGTTTTGAGAGGAGCCTGCTGTGCTGCTCTGCGTAATTGCCTGAAAGCAGACACTTCAGCCTGAAACCTGTTGCTTTTTGTGGCCTTTGTGTTGTTTATAATAATGAAGGGATGGACGCTGGCTATTAAACATCTTTCAAAGGGAAAAATGTGCTTTTGGCAAAAGGGAGAGCACAAAGGTTAACATTTAATCATAGGAGCTCTTCAGATGGTCCCTTGGCTGTGGCTGTCAATGAACACCAGTGCGTCACTTGCCCGACACAGAGCAGGATCAGGTTTAATTAATTCTTACAGATTGAAAAGCATCATTTGGTTAAATGAGTCGCTATTGCTTAAAGTTTTTCCGCTTGCAGAGGTAATCAAATTAGGTTTGATATCACAAACTAAATTTTCCAAACCATAATCACGGCAGGAAATACAAAACACTCGTGTATGTGTGTATATACACATATATATCTATATGCACATATTCACATGTGCACTCAGGAAAGACTGGGTAAAGCTGCTGAAGTTACTCTTAATTTTGTAGGAGCTTCAGAGCGTGATTGGTAGAGAGAGTCAAGCTCTGGAGGATATCATGGAGAAACTTCGGATGAAGTATTCTGAAATGTACACAATAGTCCCTGCAGAGATCGAAACACAGCTGGAGGACTGCAAGAAAGTATTGCAAGACCTGGAAGAGAAGGTAACTGTTGATGTGGTTTTCATATTTATCTATTTGCAGTGTATGAATAATTCCTCATGCTTAGGTCTCTTTTTAGAATAATCTTGTGGTAGGCAGTGTAAATAAAACATTTTTATTTTGTATTAAAAAGGACATGGCAGAACCTCTAGCAATAAAGTTTTAACATGATATGGATGCTGTCTTCCATCCAATCTGATTCTTATACTGGGAACTAGTAGTCAAAGTTGATTGCAAAGTTTGCCTAGCTTGAATGAGAAAATATTTTCAAAACTGGGTTAAGAAAGGACTTTGAAATGGGATTTTTTTTTTAAAATATAGTTTGCACACATGGCAGGATATCATGACGTGGTTCTTTTTACCATCCCTCAGGACATGGTTGTCTTCCTTTAAAAGCAGCCAGGGAATTTAAATACCTGAATCCCATTCCATCAGTTTTTTGCAATGCTTTTTATCTACAGTGGATATAAACACTTAACTGAAAGCAAAATTAAGGGAAAATGGAGTAATGCTCTGAGTTTGGGGTCGAATTTTAGCCTGGTACAATTATCGTCCTTGTTACTTTTTCATTTGTGTTATTTTAAAAATGAAAAAAAAACCCAAAAACCTTTCAGTTCTCATATTTCAGAAATAATAATGTTTAATGCTAATTTTTAAGGTTAAGATTCAGTTAATTTAATAAAATTGGAAAGTTTAATAAAACAGATTTGAAATCCAGTTGCTTTTTAGTGTGTATCAAATTATTCATTCATTTTATGTTACATAAAATGTTTAGCAGCATATTAACTAAAGCTTATTAGTTTAATTTGGTTAACTTTATAGTTTCTCTTTCAAAATGGGACTAGTCTGTTCAGAACCAACAACTGGGAGGAGAAGGAAAGGAAAACAGTATTTATGCTTTGGGGTTCTTTTGTTGTTTACTGTTTCTTTCAATGAGATAAAAGGTTATCCCAAAGCACACATAACCTGGTGGTGTGAAAGAACTGGTCCTGGAAGCTACATAATATTTGCTTTTCACACTTAGAGACTGGAAAACAATATAAGATACCTTGGAATTTTTCAAAATGTATTTAGGAAGCAAAAAAATCCTAGTGGAACTGGAGGTTAGTTCAGTTACGTATTAGGAGATACCAGCATGTGTTAAATCGAGTTAATTTGTCATATTTTAATGGCATTCTGCTTTCTTCTAAATCTGCTAACCAAAAAATGAAAATAAATTATACATTTGATGCCATAAATAATAAATTTATCCCAATAAGAAGTCTTGAAATTAAAATTACCATTTGCTGATGACCCGAGCATTGACAGAGGCAGTGGTTTTATCCTGAAGAAATACAGGAAGTCAGTGCTTGATCTCTTTTCCCATTTCCAGCTGTGTCACATCACCCATACATGATTCTCTTTTATTTTGGAAGCTGGCACTACAATTAGCAACAATTTTTCATGTTTGGTATATTCCAGGGTAGTAGTAATGGTCAAATATTCAGTGATTACAGCCTGAATTCCTTTTTCCAAGCAGTCTTAGGCACTAAATACAGACTAACTTAAAAGTTTTTTAGTATGAGTACTTCAGAGTAGTACTATAGTTCTTTCTATGTATATTTATTTTGTTTAATGCAATTTTATCAATACAACGTTGCACTGTGGGTGCCTTCTAGACAGGTCATGTTGGAATCGATAAATGATGTTAATAAAATTAAGAGATCAGTAGATAATTAATTTATTAACTAAAAATGATCTTAGTTCCTCATCCTAGAACAAGGATAAAGTCTTTCAGGACTAGGAGCTTCAAACTAAAATAACTACTAAACTAAAAATCTTTTGCATCAAGACAACATAAAACTGTTCACTGTGCATTTGCCCCATAAATCCTAGGGCTGCAGCACACAAAAAATTACCACAATTTAACAGTTTTCTGGTGCTTGGCTGACCCTAGCAGCAGCAGGGTTTAGTAAGAGATGTCCCTTTGTGCTAAGAGGAAGGATTTCCTCCCACCCTGCCCTTCACCTGGTCCATAATAACCTGGTAGCTTATGCTGTGTTGCTGAGTCCTGTGCTCAGGGAATTACTCAGCTTCAGCTTTGAGAGTTTTTCTCCTTCCGCCCAAAATCAGGCCCTCCGGTGCACCAATTTTTCATTTCTGTGGAGTCCTGCAGAGTGAAATTAAGTTGCACAGACTTGATAGGCCTCAGAGCTTTTTATTTTAGTGATAAATCTCCAAGCTGCTGTTGAGAAATCCGCTGTGCACTGATGCACTTTCATATTCCCTTATTTGTTCCGTGGAAGTCCCAGCTGTCAGCCAAGGCATAAAGGTGTCATTCTGGGTTTCTTACAGCATAAATCTGAACATGGCTCTTTCCACCCTGCAGCATGATCAGCCTCTGTTAGAGATGGGAGCAGGGTGAAGGAAAGCACCCAGGGAGCTGCAGTGCCTCAGTTCTTGTTTCCTCAGGGATTTTTTAACGACAGCAAATTAGTGAGCAACATGTAGGTGTTGAACCTGCTCACGTTAATGCTTCTCACTGCAATTGTAATTCCATTCCTGTGTTTTTAAAGTGACTTGTCAAGAGAAACATTAAAAGTATTTTAATAGTTAAGGTGGTGCACAGAAAAAAGCAGATCTTTGTAATCTCCTCTGGTTTTTTTCTCTTTGCTCTGGCAGGTTAGCTCTGAAATCTTGCAGAACTCTCCTCAGTATGTGCTGAAAAGAAAAGCAGAAACTATTAACAATGGCCTTCAAGCTATTGAAAAGATGTTACAACAGAAGAGTGAAAACATTGCAAAAGCCAAAGAAGTTCAGAAGGTAATCTTGCAAAAAAAAAAAAATCTGTGGGTGTTAAAAGATTTTTGGTTGTTTGTACAGAACCTGGGTTAGCATAAAGTGGTCTTCCATTCATTTTATGTTTGTAAAAGGAGAAGTACAAGCAAGCATTTAGCTGGTGAATATTTATCAGTTCTTTCTCACAGGAAAATCCATGCTTTTTTCACCTGCCAATCACACCTGTAGATGCAAAGTGTTCTGTTGTCATCATATCAGATCTGAACTCTTTGCAATTCCACATGTCCCATATGAAAAACAAATAATGCTGCTATTATCTTTGAACCTGACCTTACATTCAATTTTCTTTGTCTCCACATGCAGCAAATTTGGGATATGCTGGACCTTTGGCATTACAAGCTCAATGAACTGGATGCAGAAGTGCAGGATATAGTGGAGCAGAATTCCTGCCACGCTCAGGAGTTGATGGATATCCTGGTGGCCCCCCTGCAGCAGTACCAGCAGGTTTCACAGCGTGCTGAGCGCAGAACTGCCATTCTCAACAAGGTAGGTGCAAATGGAACTGTTTTTAAAAAAATCCAATCCTGTAAAAAAATAGCGTGAGGGCTTCAGAGGCTGTCTAATGAGTAGAGTCACAGCCTGCTGTGGTAAGGCTTATTGTAGCTGGGGTTTCTGGAGTGGGTGCCCCAAAGGACTGGCTCAGACGAGGGTTGAGGGATTTCTGTGGGGAATTCTTGCCCCTGGGTGGGTGTTGAGATGGTTCTCTAAGACTCTGCTGTCTGTTAAAGTACCACTGTCATGTAAATAGCAACAATGCCCCCATGAAATGTAAGCATGCGAGCTCCAAAATTAACTTTGATGAGAGGAAATCATGAAACTGTTTAAGAAAAATGGGTTTTATTTCACCATGCTAATTTAACTGACAGTGAGGAAAATGCATCCTGATTTCTTTTAATTTTGTCCATAGATGCATTTATCCTATACAATGAACAACAATTCATTTGTGCCTTTCTGTAATACCCTGTCATTTCCTAGGCTACCAACAAGATGGAAGAATATGAGGATCACTTGAAGAATGTTAAAGATTGGATAGAAAGCACCAACAGTTTGCTAAGAGCAGCTGCTCAGCACGACTCTGCAAAAAGCTTACGCAAGCACACTGATGAGCTCCAGGTAAGAGCGGATACAGATAAATGGTCCTGTTAGCACTAGTTGCTCTGTACAGGTGCAGTTTTCCATTCTTAATTGATACTTACATGAATAATTTACCATTTTCAGTAAATCCTTAAAGTGAAAAATAGTTGACACTCATGAAATACAGATATTTTTTGATGCTGGACATGCCTATCTTGTGCAAATGTTGAACAGTTGTACATCGTCCAAAAATGTGTGATTGTCTTCTGTAATGCTGCTGAGTGGCTATGGTCAGTTTTTACTGCCTACTTATATATGATTCTTTCTATATTGTGTGTTTGTGAGCCAAAAAGGTAAAGTGCTATTTTGATGTCTGTGTGTTAGATGGAAACTTTGGAGTGAGTTGTGGTTTGGAAGGCTGTGCTCACAGTATCTCTAAGGGAATTCTGATTTGTAATTTCAAAAATTGAATGTTTGTAATGTTACAGGGAAGATCAGGGACAGTGCCAAAAAAAAATCTGGCAATTTTGTACTTAAAATTCAAGTGTTCTGTTCATCCACTCCTTGGCTTAGACCAAGTGAGAAAGCTGGTGTTTTAAACATAGATTTTTGTATTAAGACTAGTAAGAATCATGGCATCAGTCTCAGTTTTCTTCCTTCAGGATGCACTGGTTCAGTTCCCATAGGAATGAAGGGATTTTCTCTGAGCTAAATTTTTGGGAATACCTGCAACAGTCAGTGACATACAGTAAATTAAAACTGGTTCCTTCTGGGCCTTACCTCTATGAAACTTTAATGTTCAGCACTGATGTACCAAACTAAGCTCTTATTTTGTTTCCAGATGGCTTTGGAAGACTCAGAGCAAAAGCAAAATCTTCTGCACGGTGTTTTCATGGAGCTGGAGGAGCTGACACCAGTCTTTGAAACAGACAGTGTAATGCAACAGCTGAATGAAATAGATGTTCAAGTAGCAGCTTTACAGCATGAGATAGCAGAGATTCTTCCACAAATCCTGCATGTGGCTGATGTAAGTCTGGGTGACCCGTAAGTGCCTTTTATCAGAGCATCATCATATGTTAGGAAATACAGATTATATCACCTGCATAGAAAACAGGTTTTTGGGCTGGTTTTTGTAGGCGTGCCAAGCGAGGAAGTTAATTGTTTGGAAACAAACCATCAGAAGGCATTTGGTAACTAATTAAGCAGTAAAGTCCAGGATTATCACAGAATGTAGGAGGAAAGGCTGGGAACCTGGGTTGGTTCAGCCCAGAGAAGCTTAGAGGGGGTGAGAGGTTGATATTGCTGCTGTTTGCTGCTCCCTGATGGGAGATTACAGACAGGATGGGGCCAGGCTCTTCTTGGGGTGTGCAGCAAAAAGATGAGCAGTAACAGACCTCAAGTGTAACAAAGGAAATTATATTTATATAGTAGGAAGGATTTTAGGGGTTTTTTGTAGTGAGATTGGTGAAACACTAGATCAGGGGCTCCAAGCAGGGATGATATCCCCACCTCAAGAGAAACCCAAATCTCAGTAGGATCAGACCCCAAGTGCCCTGGTTTGATGGGTACCAGAGACCTCTCAAGGTCCCTTCCAACCTAATCTACTCTGTGAGAGTTCACAAGAAGCTGCATGTGGATTCCTTTTCCATCTGACTTAAGACTCTTCCTAATGGAAGCTGCAACAGTGTAATTACAGCACTTTCCTATTCTGATAACTGTTGCCACTGGAAAACTGTCGTCTCACTACTGGAAATTTATAATGTGAATTTTTAAGATTATTTCAATTCTGTATTCAGGGTTTAAAACAGACCAGATTATCTTGAATACTTAATTCCTTTAAAAGTTATGGCTATAAGTAATTTATAATAATTAGCCTTTAGATTGATAGAATCTACCAACATATCCTGCATACGCTGCACTCATTTTTCAGTATTTCATTTTAAATTTAGGTGAAAGAAATGCAAGTTGGCTTTGGTGTTTGGGCCATCTACAAATACTCTCTTTGTTCCCGAAATCTAGGAATTGGATGCCATTGAATCTCATGTGAAAGTGTTTGAGAAGGATGTTGCAGAAATGAAGACAATCCTGTCATCAGAAGATCTGTTAGAATTTTCTCCTAAAGACCAACTTAAACATGGACAGGTCTGTGAAAACTCCTATTGAGGCTTTTTTCCCCTGATCAGTGTAAACCCTGAGGTGAGACTGTTGAGAGACCTTTTCAAGAAGTACAGTCATGGTTTGAACACAAAACACTTGAAATTAAAGCACTATTAAGAATATGCCCACAGAGAATTCGAGTGTGTAACTTAAGCACATGTCAGGCATAGCTGCCATATTTGAGGATCTCCATTTTTTGGGAAGTTTATGGCCTGATTTTCAAGAGACACTGCTGCACACCACTCTACTTGGCACCAAATGGTAATCTCAAAGTTAGAAAACGAGGCCTTGTTTTTCCAAAGATGTTGACAAAATTTAGCAGATGATGCTTTTATTTCACACCACATACAGTTCACAGTATTATCTGCCTGAAATTCAAAAAGCACAGGTTTTGTTTCAGGTGAGGAATAAAAATGTCATCATACATAGCAGTGTAACTCCCATAACAAAGCTGTGCAGCTTGGTTATCCAGAGAACAATTTTGTAATGACTACATTACATGGAAAAATTGAAGTAATATTTCTTCTGGAAAATAATGTTCACCTACCTCCTTATTTTAAATCAAAGTTGGGATAGTACAAAAAATTCCTGGTGCAGACTGCTTATGAATGAGAGTCAGCATCTCTATTGCCGTTGGGGCATTTTAAAACAAAATCTTCTTGAGAGGGAGTTTTACAGAAATGTTAGTGATTAAAAGGCCCATGGATCAGTTTGTATTTTTATATTTTTTTCTTCTGAAGTTTTCTGCTGAATGAGGTCCCAGTAGGATTTGATATTTCTTAAGGAGAACCAAGAAGTTACGAGTTGCTATTGCCATTTTGGCTTTCATAAATTGATCACTGAGCCGTCCATAAAACATGTATTGTGCTATGAAGCTGCACATTTCTGTTCATCCCAAACTGATCAAAGTGGTTGTAAACTGTGCATTCTCTCAAAGTATTGTGATATGAAATACTGTCCTTGACAGGAGAGCCATCTTCAGAGCTTTCTGCTGACTTCTGTCTCAATTCTTCATATCATCTGTGTTGATAAGACTGCTTTTAGGGCTGTCATAAAATCACTGGTTTGCAGGACAAAAGACAAAAACCATAATTTGCCTAGAATCACATCAAAGAATTTGTACCAGTTTTTAACTGTCTTCACTGCCAATGATGCTCTCCTCTGAAATGAGCTGCTTAGTAAATAACTAATCTGAACCCTTTTTTGTCACTATGCAAACTTTATATACGTATATACAGAAAAAAACAGAATTGTAAATATAAGTTATATTTTTTTTCTTGCCTTAGACAACCTCACCATGGTTTTTCACTTATTTGTTTCAAGATTCACAGAATATTCTGAGCTGTAAGGGACCCACAAGGATCACAGAGTCCAACTCTTAAGTGAATTGTCAATATAGAAATTAAAATATTCTTCCTTCTTAAATGGGAAACTCACCAAAGACAGCTTTTGTTCATGATTAGTGTAGTATAAATTTATGGTTTATCTAACTCAGTATGACATCCATCATCTATCCTGTATCCTCGCAGGTTATACTTGAGCATGTTGGTCCCATGCAGAAAACTATTGTTCATATACAGTCCTATGAAGATGCACTTGAGCTGCCAGGGCTGAAAATGCAACCTTTCTCAGTCTTCCAAAGAGCAAGACAACTCTTGAGAGAATTGAAGAAGTTAGAAAAAATTACTAAGGAACAAAATGACCTACTGGAGGTAATTGATTTTTTTTCTTTTTTCTTTTTTTTTTTTACTGTTATCTAAACCACTTTTGTTTTAGAGTAATTTTGATCTTCAAACAGTATTGCTTTTGCCGCCATGTAGTTACAGCTACTATGTCGTCCATGTAATGGTTTGGGGATTTTTTTGTTCTGGCTTTTTTTTCCCCCTGTTTAATTTGATACTGCAGCAAAGCACACTGAATAGTCTTGAAATGCATTTCAGTTTTCCAAGCCACTCACAGCTTGACACCATATTATGGAAGAAATGGAGGCTCAGGTGTCTTTTGGGCCAGGTTTGCACTGGTGATTGAAGTCCAGTGTTAGATGCAGGTGCTCATATCTGCAGTGTTCAGGTCCTTAAACTCACCTTGACCATGGAAATTCTTGGTGACAGCCATTAGACAGAAATTGCTAACAGCAGAAGGTTTTTTACTAACCCAAATCAGCGAGCCAGGAAAGTGGCCATTCCCTACAGCTGTGTCTTGGTTAATTCACTGTTTGGAGGCAGCCCAGCATGTGACAGGGACCTTGGAGATGCTGCTGGCCAGGCCAGGTTTGGAAACAGAAGTGACACAACAGCAGAAGGCAGTGCTGGGGGTCAGTGAGTGTTAACTCAGGGGCAGGGAGAGTTATGGAGCAGCTCCAAACCTGAAGGAGTCTCTGTGCAGCACTTCACTGAGCAATGTGGTTGTACCAGCTCAAGGAAGTTTTAATTCAGAGCCTGGTCATGCTCCATTGCCCAGCTTGGAGGAAATCTGGAGTTTGCTAACGCAGGTTCCCACGTCAGCAGAGGAATGAAAGTTCTCCACTGACCCATCCGTTTCTTAGCAGGATACTGACAGCACCTGGAAAAATGTTGAACTATCTTTGCTGATTGGGTTTTCCTAACCTACTAGAGTAAATTAGAATGTTTTAGAACATCTAAGTGGGCATTTTGAAGGCCAGGCAGACTCAAGTGACAGCCAAGATGGGAACGTCCGTCTTTGATTTTCAGTTCATGAAATTACAAGCACCACACAAAGAGAAAAATTCAAACATGCCACATGACTAATGCATGCTTGGAGTTCAAAAAAAAGAGCAATATTAGATCTGTATAATCCCTAAAATCCCTTTTTTTTTAACTGCATACAATTTCTCATGTCCAGAAAAAATGGATGTGGTAAAATGTACCTTTTTCAGAGTTACCAGATCAAATAATGGGGAATTTTCAAAACACTTTAAAAGCATCAGAAACAGGGTGCTTTGCAATTATCGATTGTTATTATGACACCTGTAGCTGGTTTATGTGGAATATTAGGTCAAATTTTAGATTTTTTTTCTCCTTTTTGTAAAGCTGTGACCTTTTTTTGCTCAGCATTTGCCTTGCTTTTGTCCTGTAGACACCCAACAATCTGTAGCTGAACGAAATTCCTTTGTGAGAAAACAGATTGGAAATATTGCAATTCTTGGCAGCCAGTGTATCAAACTGTGCAAAAGAGATTTTCCAGTGCAGTTGAATGAGTTGAAAGCAGCAGTAGGACAATACAAGTCTAGCACAGCTAAGGTGTAACAAAGGATAAAGCTATTAAGCTGTGGCATTTTGAGTGCTGCATTAAAAAAGTGGTAAGGATCCTGCTGGAAAGCAAATGGCAGCTGAGCTTCCTATACAAATATATCCATAGTTTTCCCCCAGGGGTGAGTTTTTGGATGAGTTTGCCCATATTTTGCTGTGGATGAGCCAATGGGATATTGCACCGGTGACTTTTGTGTAATTAAGTTGCATTGTAACACATGAAACAGTATAAAAGAAACAAAGCCTGTAATAGGTATTGAAAATGCTTTGGGCAGGATTTTCAGTGACTTAGTTCTTTGTTGAATGTTGCCCTCTGTTTTTTATTATGGCCTGTTAAGTTCCACACCTAAATAACGTCATCAGGAAGAAGATTTGGAAGCCAGATCTACTTCTACTGGTTTTCTCTGCAGGAGAGTGGTATTATTTGCATATCTGATGATTTACTGACCTCATTTTCACTAAGCTCTTCCAAAACAAATACACTGGGGTTAGGTGGGCCTTTTCCATGGGTAGGTCTTCTAGTGTTATCACGATATGAAAAGTAAAGAGCAACTGCTAACCAGGAAATAACTCAAAAGAGACCAGCACTTGTAGGAAGAAAGTCAGTCCCACATATAGGCATCATTTGTTATAGTGGATAAAGGATAAAAATCAGATTTTCTTTTCCCTGAGTAGAAGGCAGAAACAAATTATCTTCAGGTAAGTGACTATATTCACATATTGGCCCATGACAGAAGACACTGGAGTCTGTATACAAAATATTCATATTCATTAGTGAAGGAAATTTGAGGAAGTATTCATTTAAACCTATTACTAAATAGTTCTGTTCATATGGAATTGAAGGTATGGGTAATAGGATCTTCCTTTTAGGAGGTCTTCTTTTATTTTCTCATTAATACTGAGCAGGAGAAGACCTATTCTTTATTTTCTTCCTCTTTGTATCTTTACATATGGCACTAAGATTATGGGCCACAATTAAATATATTTCTCTTCAAATTTGCTTTCTTCTTTTAAAGTGAGGAAAGTAGTTTTTTCTTACTTCTAAGACCTGTAAGTAAAATAATAAGGATTATTTAGAACCTTATTAGCCTGCATTTTCTTGAGAGGGAGTGCTGCTACAAAGAAGTGATTGAAGAAATGGCACTGTTGCTGTTCATAGCAGGAGAGTCTCTTTGCTCTGGAGAGCAGAGTCTGTGAATACTTTGCAGTGAGATCTTTGACCTGTTGGGTCATTCAGGTGCTGCTGTCAGCAGAGTAGGATCAAGCCTGGTGAGACTTTGTTGTTACTTCATTACCTTTTTCATGCACCTGAGGAACAGTCCTCAGATATTCTTTGGTTCTCAGCTTGTGGGTCCAAAACCAGAGCCACCAAATGCTGAGCATATTCAATGTCTTCACAAAATATTCTGACTCACAGATGTGCCAGTTTCTTAATGACCTGACACATCATGGCAGGCTGTGAGTGACAAATGTGAGTGTGTAGGGAGATTGCCCATTTCTGCATGAACAGTAAAGCCTGGGGAGTTGTGCTGTCACTGTGAAATGAGTAAAAGTGAATTGGGTGTTTATATCATATAATATGTTTTCCTATAAGCCATGTAAGAAGTTCACATGGTGGGAATACTTATTTTTCTAGGAAGAGTTCAAATTGTCAGACATTGTGGTTGGGTTACCCTCTGAGCTGCAGTGTTTTCCTGCTGTACCACACAGTTCATTTTTGGTCAGTAAAGACTTGAGCACCAGTAAAAACCAATTAGGCTTTCTAACTTGATATGAAACCCTGTAATTTCTCTCTTCTTCACAACCTTTTCTAAATTGTAATGAATGTGATGAAAAATGCTCCATTTCCGTTTGATAGCCAAATTCATAGTTGTGCTCTGGAGCTCCTAGACAGAATACTCCACCATACTTCAACTTGTGGATAGAGCAGCTTGTTTGTCTTTAGCAAGTGAATAATAAACTTAGGGAGGGATGGGGTTGTGCAAAGTTAGCAGAACAAACATAGTTTCTGTTACACGTAACTTATATACAAAGGAGGCTTCAGTACTCCTCCGTTCAACTTTGGTTCCTTACTGACTTGTTTGTTTGTGTGCTCCTTATTTCAAAATCATTTATGGAGATTGCTATTTCACAGGAAACTGTAAAGAAAACAGAAGAATGTGAGCAAGAAATTGAAAAGTTGAAGCAACTCTTAAAGAACCACTTGGTTGAAATATCACATGAAGATCAACCACAGGCTCAGAAGACTCCGTGTCCAGAGGTGGGTTTCATTGTTTTCTCTCTCATGTGCTACTTGTCCTGACTAACACTAATCATGATGATGCAGAGCACCGAGAAATAATGATGTGCTTCCCTTCCCACCACGGACAAGCAGGCATTTGAATGCCATAGTGTGACCACGCTATTAATTACAATTAATATTACTTTGCAAGCTGGGTATATCTTTCAGGATATAATCCTTATTGATTTTGATGTATCATTTGTGCCTTTATCAACTTTTAAGAAAAATTGGGTGCTGTTTTCATGACAGCTGCTTTGGTGAAACAATATGCAGCACCGATAGCTTACCTGTGTTCAGCATCCTGCTAATTTTCCTGAGGTGGCAGCCTGGGATAGTTCCTAAGGAGAGATCTGAGTCCCTTTCTGATGACTGATCGTGCAATGGTACTTTTGGGGGATTTTGGTTAGGGTTAGATTCATTAGACTCCTTTCCTTGTCCTCAGTGCCACACTGTGTTTTCATCAGCTTATAAATATGTGTTGCTTTTCTCTCTACAGTCAGCTGCTTTCTGTAATGGATGAATTGATTTTTTTAATGTAAAAATAAAATGTGTTTTAAGGATAGCACTGCAGAAGTCAGGAAATTACTAATTAAATGTAATAACTATTTATAAAGTGCCTCTGAAATGCTCAGTTTTTTCCAGTCAGTCACAGCAAAGTTAATACACTTACATTGTACTTGCCTAATAACTATAATCACTCAGTAGACTCCTAAGTACATGGCTGCTCTGCTGTCAGCTAGTTGGATGTTGGAGGCTTGATGTGGTACTCAGCATGACTCATTTCCTGATTCTTCCTTGTTTTTGTCTCCGAGTGCAGGATTTTATGTTTAGTAGCTCTTGTTTTAGCAGAAAACTTGGCAGTTATAGCATGGCACGAATAGAAGTGGGCAGTGGTATCGCCCATCTTACTGAGGGATTTCAGAAAAAGAAGTGATTTTAATAAAGATGTGGTTTCTGAGGCGGTTATGGCTTATTACGTTTGCAAAACAGTAGCTGGTAGATATTTGATTGCAAGTCTCCTCCTGCAGTGAAATAAATAGATACACTGTTTGTAGTGGACATTCATAAAAACATGTCAAATTTTCATGGGTGTCTATTTCTTCATTTCAATTTCTTGCTTCTACCTTTGGAAGATTTTATCTTGTGGTTTGGAGGGTACAAAAGGAAGAAAGCATTGTCAGAGCAGAGTTCCCACGTCCTTTGAAAATTTGCTGGAGTTCCTGCCTCCACCTTCCCTGTCACGCTGCCACCCTAGAGCTATTAACAGAAGCTGTAGTGGAGACAGAGCCAGCAGTCTTACTGCTTTCATCTGCCACAGATTATTACGTGCATAACATCACTAATGACAGAGCATGGTGTGGAGCCAGTGCTGTTCTCACTTCCAGCCTGGCATCAAAGCTTGCTGTGATCAGCTGAGCCCAGGGTGCAAAGGGATATTTAGCCAGGTTTCAGTCTTCCAAGCAAGTAACAATGCTTCAAAGAGCTTTAGCACTTTCAGTAATGAAGGGAGTAGGGCAATTCATTCCTTGCCCTGTGTTACTCTGCTATTTGCTGGGATTTCTTTGCTCACCTGGAGGCTGGGTGGTAAAGAAAGCCCTGGGAGAAAACTCTAAGGGCAAAACACTGGCTCGAGCAATAGTCATGGCCAGGAAGGAGACCATGACAGATTTATTTCCCCTTTTGTTAGTGCAGTTACTTGGGTTATTGTTTAGTCTCTGCAGAACATTAAATATTTTCCTTGAACTGTGTTGAGGACCCTTTCTCCCAGTATCCCATTCAAAGTCATGGGATCACTTTGGCCCTAGCCGCATCCCTAACACCCACCAAAAGGTTTGTTTCCTTTAGGCCAGCTTCAGCAAAGACTGAGCCCTGAGCTACCCTCATTTGCTGTCTTTGCCATCCTTGAGGCTTTCCCAAGTGTTCAGTGCCAGGCTTCCAGGGAAGCCTGTTGGAAATAGCATCACCTGCTCTGACACACAGAGTAATGTAGCCCATCTGCATTCCCTTTGTCCTGAAGGAAACTCGTATTCTCATGGATATGCAGCACCTAGTTATAATTAGTTCCAGACTGCCACATTCCCTTCCACACTGCCAACTTCTGCACCACAAGTGCTGTCCTGAGCTGAATCTGTTGCTGGGGGTTTGCATGTACCTGGACATCTCCTGCAGTGACAATGGGGAACTGTCCCAAAGCCCAGAAAAAGGAAAAGGGGGAAACAGCCCCAGTACCTGTAAGATGCATCACTAGGATCATCTCTTACATTGCTGCTTGGTTAAGTAAGAAAAATGGATGTTTACAGATGTTGTTGCTCCTTAGGGAGAAATGGAAGCTGTAAAGGAAGAAATCATAAAGCTCTGCCAAAGAAAGGAAGATTTCCTTACCGGGATGAAGAATTCCATGTCTGAGCTTCACCAACGCCTGCAGCAAGAAGCGCCTGAAGCAGCAGATGAACCTCTAGCACAGAGTGACCTGATTGGGACTGATGTTTCTGGTCAGCAGGTAAGTGATCACTCACCTGAGGGCCAAAGAGGGGAGGTAAATAACTCTTCTTGCTCCCAGAGGAGTGGCATGTGAGAGAGGAGCACTCTTGCCTGTGTGAATCAATATTGTTTCTCCTCCTCCTTGCGTTCAGAAGGACTGAGTGTGATGCATGTCTAGGAGAAGGCAGGAGGGGGTGTGCCTCTGGTTATTTTTAGCATTTTTCACTTTCAACAGGAAGTTTGTATCAATCAACAGCAAAATGCTCCATGTGTAGTTTTGTTGATAAATAGTTGTTCTGGGATTTTTAATAAATTATTTTCATGGGGCAAAATGAAATTTGTCCTTTTTATAGCCATACTGTTGAAACCTAACAGCATCAAGTCCCAATTTTCAGAGGTGCTTAGAACCTGAAGCTTTCAGTTACTTTAATGTAGGCTGCCAGATGTTTAGTGCTTCTCCAAAAGTGGATCCCAAGTGGTAAATTTGTTTTTGTTTACAGGCAGAAGTGAAGAGGCTTTTACCATTCTTGTCATGATTAATTGGATTGTCTCTCTGTGTGTATTTTTGTAGTTGAAAAAAAGAGGAGTGGTATCTCTTCTGCCTTCCTTAGATGAAGAATCAGAAGACTGTTCTTTACACAGCAAGGTGAGTCCAGTGTATATTTTATATATACAGTTATGTATGTAAGATAGAAGATTTTGGTAAGGGACAAATTATGAAAAATGTGAAAATCTGAACTCTTTCAGAACAACTTAAAATACTTGTTATCACTCCAGGATATAAAGGAATTGCATTCAAACCAGTGTGCCAAGACTCCAATGGCAGTATTACACAGCACTTTGTTCTGTGAGGTGTGATCCTGCTTTTCATGGGATTGCTTATTTAGTAACGCCCCCTTTATGGAAGTGTTAATGGCAACATATGGGCTTAAATGCCAATGTTTTTATGAGGAAATGGGCTTCAGAGAGAATTAGATAGCCTCTGAAATGCCAAAACATAAAGCAACAATCAAAATTAATTGTATGTTTGAATTTAAGAAAAAAAAGACATGATAGACTATAGGGGAGTGAAGTTAAGGTAGAAGAGATTTCTGTGAGAATAGGAGAAACTACAGGAAACTGGGCTCTCAATCTGGAGATCCTAAATGCCCAAGTGAAATGCAGAGTAGCAAAGCAGGGAATAGAGAATCATGATGAAGTTAATTGCTTTTGGAAGAAAACTCCATGGCAAGACAGTGCAAAGAAATCCAAAAAGCTTGGATAGAGGTGGTGCCTCACTGCTGATCCAAGAACTTCAGTTTTAAGGATTCTGATTCTGCGCCTTCACTGGTGCAATTTTCTTTACATGTAGGACTTCTTAGGGGACAGGACAGGAGAAAGCCAGATAGTGTCTTGTTGTTGGTTTGGTAGTTGTTGGTTTGTTTGGGTTTTTTTCAGTTTTTTTTTTAATATTGTAAAGAATGAGAATATTCTGTGGTCTCTAGAGAAAACTATCAGTGTAATCCAGCTGCCATTCATCTTGCAGCAGAACTATAAAGCAAGAAAAGAGGTGAAATTTGGGAAATACAATTAAAGATAGATAAGGCAGAAATAGAGCAAAGCATTTTTAGAAGTTTGCAGTGCTTTACATTGCCTGAAGGAATATCTGAGCTTCCTGTGCACGAGGTAAAGCTGAGCTGTCACTGCTTTCAAAGGGAAGTACAGCCACAGAGAAAGATGGAAGCTTTTGGCCTTCAGAAAGAGATGATGAAAGGCACAAGGAAGACAGTGCAACCTCCTGGTCTTCTGGTACCTTGTCAGATGGCATTGTTCAGGTAATGCACTCAGGTTTATCTCCAAGGGGATGGGAACTCATCTTTGTGGAGAAGATCTGCACAAGTCCCAGATATTGCTGAAGTCTGCAAAGCAAGGGAACTGTAGAAATGCAGGACAAGGTGGCTTTATTCATACCTTCCATGTCACACCAAATCTTGCCATTTAGAATCTCTTTTTCTGTTTCACATATTGGTTGAACCCAGTGACCTTAATGGTCTTTTCCAATCTAAATAATTCAATTATTCTAATTCCTTTTAGCTGTACAAAATCCTCAAAGGTAGAAATGCACATTTAGTGGCATTGTTTCACTAATTCCTGGAGGGGGTCTGAAATGTGGGGGATAATTTGTGGAAGAGGCTCTCTTTGTACGTGAGAAAATCAGCATGTAAGACACCCAGTCAGCCACAATTTCAGTGCCATTCTGCTCTGTTCTCCATGGTGCCTCAGTAATGTTGTGATAGCTGCAGTTGTTTATTTCTGTACTTTAGTGTCACAGGTGTAACGAAACTGTTCTCTCTGAATATTCTTGGGCCAGGACCACAAGTGGCGGAGTGGCTGCTGCTATTTGAGGCTTCTCTAGCACAGCAAAGCAATGGAACATAGAATCAGAGAATCATTTAGGCTGGAAAAGACCTTAAAAATCAAGTCCAACCATAAACATAACATTGCCAGGTCCACCACTAAACCACATCCCAAAGTGCCATATTTCCACTACTGCACATCTCTGTGGACGATACAAATATTTCCCCTGTTGTGTCTCTCTCTCCAGGATGAGGAAGCCATAACTGAATCACACAGTAAAAAGGGTGTGCAAGCTTTGGAGGGCACTGAATGCCCTGGCACAGCTGATGGCAGTCTGGCTGTGGTGAGTCTGGGGCCTGCACAAGTGAGCTGTGTGACCTACCCAGTGGGCAGAGAGAACCCCTGTTCCACTGTGGTTTTGCTGCTGGGGTTTGCTGCAATATGGTATGGTAGGATACCTGCAGCCCTTTGTGGGCCTCTTCATATTGCTGCTTTGGGTGATGGTAAATCTTTACATTTTTGTGCCTTAAAAGTGCAGTTTTCTAGGGAACAAAGTGCAGTATTTTCAGGAAGTAAGCTGCTGACATTTATTTGAACACTTCCAGGGATCGTGATTCCACCACATTCCCTGGGCAGCCTGTTCCAATGCCTGACAACCCTTTCAGTGAAGAAATTTTTTCCAATATCCTGTGGCAGGGAAATTGGAACTAGATGACTTTTAAAGGCTGCTTCCTAGCCAAACTATTCTATCATTCTGTGATGACATTGATAGCTGGAACAATGCATTTTTGCTCTCCTTTTTTCTGCCAAATCTCATTTTAATACGAAGCTTGTGCACTAGCACTGGCCATCTCAGTTGCCTGAATGTGTGCCCTGTAGCCATGGGACCATTCGGGTAGTTCTGTTCCCATGGTGGTGTGCTTGATTTACTCACTAAGTACCAGTGTTGGCATGTGTGGAGGCATATACACACCTGTGCAGCCCTCCAAGTCACTGCTCATTATCTCCAAGTGCTTTGGACTTCTTGTTATGAACGTTTGCAATGCAATAGTGCTTCTTCAAGGAGTGTATCTAAGCAGAATTGCACCAGATATCCTTAAAAACACACCATTTTTTCCATGTGACCCAGAGCCTGAGTGAAGCATATTTAACTGTTGGAACTGAACACAAGTAGCTTGTAAGCATTGTCCAACAGCTTGTTTTGCAGCTTCCAAGTGCATTGCTTTCAGGTGTAACTCCCACAGAGAAACACCTCTCCTCAGGGGAGAGCAGGTTCATGGTGAGCCACCCACTTCCTGTGGCTCAGGTAGAGCTGCCCTGCTCAGGTGGATCCGTGCAGATGCAAATCTGCCTGGAAACCTGTTACACCAGATCCTGGATCGCCTGCCTGCCGAGTTTCCCTTTCTTTCCCTTTTTTCCTTCTTGTTTTTGTTTTCTTTTTCACCCCCCCCC
>VZRL01002501.1:532229-689228 GCA_013397895.1 Origma solitaria | reverse complement strand
CCCCCCAAGTCCGGGAAGGCAGTGGCAGAGTTATTTCCGAGCTCTGTGAGTGTGGAAGTTAATCATCTCTCACTGTAAGGGGAGGGGAGGGAAGTTCCCCAGCCAGGTGGCTCACCATGCTTTGATGTGCTTTGCTCCAGAGCCACCAGCCGCCTCCAGCGCCCTCCGCCGCCCTGGGCTCGCCGACAGCGCTGGATGGAGGCAGGTCCGAGCCAGAATCCATCCTCCTGCTGTGCCAGGCCCAGGTGGCTGAGCTGGAGCAATGGCTAGACAAAACTAAAATGGCCCTGAGGTCAGAGCCCCGGGCACCCCAGAGGCAGCAGATGGTGGAGCCGCAGCTTGCAGATTGCCAGGTAAGATGTCACACTGCTGCTGCCATTGCAGATTGCCAGGTAAGATGTCACACTGCTGCTGCCATCGAGTCCCCTGCCCTGGGGCTGTGTGTGCAGAGCAGCTCTGCTGCTGCCTCTCTCCTGCTTCAGCAGCTCCCTGGCTCTGTGCTCACAGCAGGTGACTGCTGGGCTTCAGCCTCAGGTGCAGCTTTGCCAGGGCTTGGTTCAAATTCCTGGTTTTAGAGTCGGGATCTCTATGCATCCAGGGGATTTAGGTAGAATTCTGGAGTATATGGAAAGCTTTGCTTTGACTTGGATTACTTGCAAAACCGTGGCTCAGTATACATTGAATCCTCTATTAAAAGGCAATTTTTTGTTGGTCCTGGTCATGATAAATCAGCTAGACGCAAAAGAGTATTTTTTTTCTTTTGACATTTTCACTTTCTCCTTGTCAGAATGATTTAAGAGACTGGTATAAGAAAGTTTCCAAACTGCTAAGTTCTACTTATTCAGTTTTTTCCATCAACTACCAGCACAGGTAGAAAAACAGTAGCTTTTCCACTACCCTCCATGAGCAGTGGTGATATTTGGACCTACTGCCATGCTCCTAGGGCAGCCTCTTGCCCCCATGGCAGCAGAACAAAAGGAGTGGGTGGTACCTGTTGGTGAAAATGGGAGGAGAAAAACAGGGGCTGGGTGGGAGGGAGCCCTGGCATGCAGCATGTGCAGATTAAATCAGAGCGTGCAGGCGTGCCACTCTGAGACTCCCTGTGGTGCCAGTCTGGTGTGCCAGTTTGCTTCAGGCACTGAGCCTACCTAGAGCAACAAATTTCACTCAATACCAGAACGTCCCCATTTTAAATTACTGGGAGACATTACCAACTGTTTTGTTGTTGTTTTGGGTAGTTGTTTTTAATTGGAGGTGATTCCACACCAAGATGTGCCTCTGGGTTTAGGCTGTGATTCAGCCAAGTGGTCAGGTGCTGAACTTGGTGGGAATGAGGATCCTGAGTGCCCCCAAGCAGCTGGCTGTATCTGGATCCTGTTTGGGGTTCCTGTCAGCATAGGCTTCACCAGGGCAGTTCAGCTGGTGAAAACAAGCAGGCTGCAGGCAGCTGAAAGCTCTGCTGAATTCCTGTAGGCTTCAAACACTCTGGCTCAATGTTAGGACATGAACTTGGGCAGGGGAAGAGGATTTTCTAACCTAGTTGAGATCTACACAGAAAAATACACACGAAATGGAAGAGGAACAGTCTCTAGATATGGGCAGATGACGTAAAGCAGCTAATTTATTGCAGTTGATTACTTTGCAGTTGAGTCATGGTACCTTTCTCCATGTTCACCTTAAAAACATGAGTCTGAAGTATGTGGGGATGCACTTTGCTTCACAGCAGCTTGAATCAAAACCCCAACAGTTCACCATGGCCTGACTGACACATGGAAACATTCTTGTGTGTTGGTAGTTCAGCATTGTTCCTCCCAAAGAGTGGTGTGAGCCGTCTGTGCTTTGCCTCTTTCTTGCCCTCTGAGGTGTGTTATCTTCCTGGTTGCATTCAAATGGAGTC
The DNA here is from genome assembly GCA_013397895.1 of Origma solitaria. Taxonomy (NCBI): domain Eukaryota; kingdom Metazoa; phylum Chordata; class Aves; order Passeriformes; family Acanthizidae; genus Origma; species Origma solitaria. The sequence goes on along the minus strand of VZRL01002501.1, from coordinate 687,331 downwards.
TGTCATTTCTGCTCTCCTCTTTTGTTACTTGATATCTGAGTTAATAAAACTTCCTGCAGATGCTCTTGTTTGAAACAGTTTTAAGGCTAACTCTGTATAAAGTTCATTTAATTGTTCAAAATAAAAAGAGACTATATTGGACAAAATCTAAGGGGGTTGCAGCTATTTCTCCTTTTGTCTGTATATTTCTGTTATTTTCAGACAGGGGAGATGTGAGCATTGACTTCAGAATGTTGTCAGAAAAGGAGTGTTGCACTTCTGAGAATGAGTAATTATCTGCTGTCCCTTCTAGGTGAGGTTATCAGAGATTGAACAAAAGGTCCTTTCTTTACTGGAAGATTGCGGAGATAGTGCAGACTACCAACAAAAGACAGAGGCTCTTTCCTTGAAGCTGAAGGAGGTGAAGCACAATTTGGAAAATGTCCAGATGATGCTTCAAGACAAGTACAGTGAAGAGCAGGTAAAGCATATGAATGTTACACAGGACAGGAGCTGAGAGTCGTGGTGCTTTAATGCTCTGTAGTTGCAGAAGAACATTCAGAGCTCACCATGTGAAGCAAGGAAGGGAGAAATGTCAGAATTGCCATTATTCTGCTTTACAGTGCTGTGTAATTACTTGTAGTTTGCAACAAGTAGTGGATTTTTAATGAGTCTCTGAACAGCATCTTTTCTGCTTTAAGTGCTCAGTGACAGAGGTCAGCATTTTGCTGAGAGCACAGGAAAAGGACTTAGTGTTTGGTTTGGTTTTGTTTGGTTTTAAATGCCTCTAAAAGGCCCTGATGTTTGTCCATGACAGTATTGCAGCAGAGTAATTTATTTTAGTAATTTTCTCTTTGAAGAATGCTTAAATGCAGTGATTCTGTCACATTCCTGCACCACAGCTGAGTAGTCTTTTCTGAATTTCCCAGTGGGTGAGATGGTAATTTCTGGCTTCAGAGCTCATTCCCTCGGTTGTGCAAGGGATGAGAGAAGCCCACCTGATGTGTTTAAGAGCAGCCACGGTCCCTCTGGTGTGAATTAGCACTGGTGAGGCTTGTGTTGAAATACTTCTGTGAGCACAGAAGGAAATCCAGGTGTGTGACCAAATTTATAAGCATAAATTGCACATCCCTGTAATTGGGTGAAACAAAAGGAAGGGAGGGTTAGCATCACCTGATCTGCCAGCAGGAAAAGCAAAGAAAGCAAAGTAACTGTTGAAGAAAACGTGAGGACCTTGGCTGAAGATTTGAATGGTTAGAATTTAAAACTTCCAGTAAATTCAACTGGACAAAAATCTTTGCAGAAGTAGCAGTTGTGTTTCATGTGCTGTGTGGGGTAAGTCCAAGGCAGCTCTGCTTTTTCCCTGTTCCCAAGCTGCTCCTGTAGGGTTCTGCTCTCCAGTCACTGCTGGAAGCCTTTCCACAACAGGTCTCTCTCGACAGGTTCCCGGCAGGGAGAGGATTGACCCGGAGCCCCTGGAGATCCTACACTCAGATGGTTTCAGCACACCCCAGCTCCCCCAGCAGCCTTGGCACAACGGGCTCCAGCACCCAGAGGTAATTAATTAATTAATTCTCCTGCCATCCTGGAGCCAGGCTGCTTCACATCCCCTGGGGGCTGCGGGGACAGCTGCACTTACAACTGCTGCAGTTTTCCCTGTGGGATCAACTCTACCTAGGGTAGGTTTCAGCTACCCTTCTCCTCCAGGATCAGGGGAGTGTGTCAGGGTGGAGAAAGGCCTCACCCCTGAAATCCCTTGTCCAAAAGTTTTAGTAACACTATAAAGCTAGGAGGTTGGAGGGGTGGGTGATGCCATCTGAATCATTATGAAACAAGGGAAGTGTCCTACCTACAAAACACTGATGTATTATGAAATCTTAATCTATACACTGACATTGTTTTAGAAGATAAATTTGAAACTAAAGTTTCATGAATGTTTTCCTGTGTTCACATGGCTAACTCACTTTGACTTAAAGGTGGTAGTTAACACAATAAAAAAATCCTGAATGTTCTGTGCTCTACAGACTACTTCTGTTTTGCTTTTTTCATGCTATTGGAAAAGAGTTGGAGAAAATGTTCCACCTTGAGCTGCTAGAATTGCTCACTTTTCACTTGACACTCTCCTTTTAACTAATGGAACTCAAACTCCTATTTGAGCAAATCCCCATTTTCCCTTGTCTATTTCTTTGTGTAAGGATTGCAGTCGGTGGTGTTTAAATTTTTATATGTAATTTTGTTTCTGATTGGGTTTTGCTTTTAAAACTTTAGCTCAGATAGAAATACATTCCGTAAAAATGCGTGTTTGCAGAAAATGGTTTGTTCTGTAAATCCATGTTTATACAAAAACTGCATTTTATTCTGACAGATAAAGTCTTATTTTCTTTGCTAAATGATTTTTTCTTTGCTAAATGATTTCACATAAAATGTGATTGGAAAAGCACAATCATCATTTCAGATTATTACAGTTCACATAACTGTTCATGCTATTTTCTGTGCACAGGACCTGAAATTAAAAGCAGCTGAGCAGAAAAGCCTCATTGACTTTATTGAGTCGTGCGTGGAAAAAATGCAGCCACAGCTTGAGGACAGCGTGACTCTGAAATCAGAATCCAGGTACAGAATAACAGAATCAGTCACCAGATTCAGTGATGTAAAACTGCCTAAACCTGCAGAAGCTTTGCAGTGACACCACTGTTCAGGGCTTTAGTTTTGTGTGCCTTTAGAAGAAAAATGGCAGAGGCTGTGGGATTTCTGCCACCAGCAGCCCAGAGAAATGGGGGCTCATTTATGACTCATTTATGAGTCCATTTATGGACTCCAGAGCTCAGTCCAGAGTCAGTCTCTCTATCAGGCAGGACTGACACCTGCCATGAGCTAAATCAGGCCCATCTAGAGGCAAATTGGGTACCTCTGTTCACAGCCGTGGCTGCACAAATGCACGGACACAGCCAGCCAGGTGTGAAGGCAGCAGCCTTGGGAAAGGGGACATTGGGATCAGCCACCTTCCAGCACAGACCAAGACTTCCTACAGGACTGTGCTCCCCATGGTGTCATTTCAGAGGTGGCGGCTGCCAGAGGCCACTTGCATATTTCATTGGAAGGGAAAAGTCCAAAGAAATTTATCAAAGCTTGGATTAATAATCATCCATGCACTTGGTTTCACTCTGGTTTTGAGGCAGGAGCAAGAGAAACTAACCTTACACAAGAAGCCTTGCAAACCTAGTTTTACTTTCACTCTGCTTCAGTATTTGCCATTCTAACAATGTTTCCTCAATACAGCAATGGAGAATCTGATTCAAAGAGCAAGCAGGCTGATGCCACCTTAGCTCCAAAGGACCAAATGGGTAATAAATGGCAATATTTACAACATGAGCTGTCCTCAAAGATGAAATCTTCTCTCTGCCAGCTTGTGGAACCTCAGGTTTGTTTCAGTTCGGTGAAACAGTGATAGTGTGGATAGCAATTAATGTATCTTTCTGTGCCAGAGTAGCATGGCTCTCCATCAGATAACTGAAATCTATGCAAGGGTTCTCCAGAGGAGATTGTTACTGCACAGTGTTTTCATAACTGTATTTTAATTTTATTTTGAGGTAAATCATGTCTCTGAAGTAGTGACTACTAAGCATGGTGTGGGAGCACTTAGGTGAATCCCTGTGGTTAATATTCAGACTAGATGTTATCTGCTTAAATCTTTCAAGAGAACTAAGGGAGGTATCCAGTGAGCTCCCAGCTGATTCCCGTGGATGTGGGTGAAGTCTCAGTTCCCACAAGTGAGAACATTTTTGTCAAAGCAAATCTCTGACTTAAATTTTGTTCTCCCATTCACCATTGTGTTCTCTCATTCTCATACATCAAAAGCAGAGTTTGGGCTGCCTGTATGTTCTGAACAGACTGCAGACTTTTTCTGCTTGGATACAACTATAATTCCTGTTACTTTTAAACAGTTTTGTTCATACTAAATTAGAATTATTAGATTTTCTGTCCTCTGAAATTGTTGCAATACATGGTAGAATATGTAAAAGGAAGAATGCCAGCTCTTCTTCAGGCAAGACTTACCCTGCAGTGGGCAGTAGGGTTGCCTTAACACAAACTACAGCTGTAGATCATAAAACTGGGAATCAGAGGCTCCTTTTTCAGTCAATCTCCCATCAGGGCATTGCCTGCCCAACTTCTGCCAGTAAAAAGGGAACCTTGCTATCCAGGTGCTCTATTTCAGTGCCTTGAATCTTTTAATGCTCTTTGAGAGGAGTGTTTCTTCATTGCCTGTAGCCTGTCTTCATTTGAGCCGTTCACCCTGATTGCAATGTCCTTTTTCCAAACGTTAGATTACAACGAAGATGAACGTGCTGCCTCGAGGCACATTCTCAAGTGCAGGAACCCCAACTGTGGAGGAACTGAAAACTTACACTGTCCAGCTGGGAGACCTAAGCCAGGAAGCAAATGTGGTGCATGCACAGGTAAAAATGGCATCTCCCAAGCATTGCAAAAACCCCCAGGGATACTATACACAAGACACTGTTTGGACACTGGGAAACAGCCAGTAATCATATTATTGCAAATGGTGTTCACCTGTAGTGTGCTTTTGCATTGGGTATGAACTATAATGTAGAAACAGGCTGAGGATTTTGAGAGGAAACATTTCAAGTTTCCACTATGATACTTCTGCTACCTGAATCCAGAGGTTTGCTAGTGTGGGTAAAAATCCTCAGACTATGTAAAGCAAGGATGATTTCAGTAAATCTGCAGGATTGGAGCTGACATGACAAATTTTTTGTGCTCGTGCCTGGGATTAGAGACCTCTAAGAGCACAGCCACTCTCCAGTACATAAAGGGTCATTGTCTCAGCTTTGGCCTTGACAGCTCTGAATGTTACATGTATATATCTGAGTCTGTCCCTCAATATTTCATCAATTCCATTTTAGTATTAGCTGAGCAAACCTCTAACCTTACACAAGTGAATGAATCTTAGCTGTGCCTTGGGTGAAAGTACTGAAAACTGGCTTGCATTTACCCAGGATAATGTGGCAGAGGAAGTCTCTTCCAATTTGGACAGAAAATTGTTTGAGTTGCTTCTGGCAATCAGCCGGTGTTTGAATAACATGGAGGAGATGCTGAACACCTCGGTCCTCTCCCCTGAAGAGGCAGCCGTGCAGCAGGCTCTGTATGAGGTAACTGCCCTAAATCCTTGTCGTGGGTTTGACCCTGGCTAAATGCCAGGCACCTACAACGTTTGCTTTCTATGCTCTCTCCTGCTGCAGCTATGCAGAGGAGAGGAAAAACTAACACAAAACCCTGGACTTATGAGTTGAGATAAGATCACTGATAGGGGCCGCACGAGATTCAGGGCAAGAGCAGGCGGGAAACTTAAAGTTGCAAAAAAAGTGATTTATTAATCTAACAGAGCCAGAGGATAAATTGGAGATTAAAATAAGCTCTTAAGGCACCATTTCTTCACTCACCCCTCTTTTCCCTCTTAAGGCCCCACTTCTCAGCTCACCCCCTCCCTCCTTTCTAACTAACTAACAACTCCCAGGCAGGGGCAGGGTGTGGGGTTTTTCTTAGGTCAGTCCATCGCAATTCTTCTACTGCAGACACTGTTTCTCTATTTGCCCTCTCTCTCTATTCAACCAACAGATCTGGGCTAGGGCAAGGCATGTGGGGTTTCTTAATCAGTCCAAGGCCACAATTCGTCTGCTACAATCACTGCTTCTCTACTCACCCCTCTCCCTATTAAGGCCATTTCTCAGCTCACCCCCTCCCTCCTTCCTTCTAACCAGCAGCTCCGGGGTGGGGGCAGGGTGTGGGGGTTTCCTTTGGTCAGGGTCAGTCCATCAGGGGGAAGAATCCTCTACTTAGCCATGGGGGTCCCTCCCACGAGAGACAGTCCTGTGCGAACTTCTTTGGCGTGGGTCCAATCTCACGAGCAGCCCCGCCCGATTGCTGCTGTCCGAGATTCTCTCCAGGCTGCAGAATTCCAAGCCGAGGCCAGGCTGTTTCCATCCCGGGAGCAAGGCCTTTCTCTCTCCTGCAAGGCCTTTGCAACTCTCAGTCTCTGGGACTCCCACTGGATCACAGCTTCCTGCAGGCATCATCTGCTCCTCTGGCGTGGGCACCTCCCCACGGCTGTGGGGGGTTCTCTGCATCCCCTGGACTCCATGGGCTGCAGGGGGACCACCTGCTCCCCCATGGTCTTCACCACGGCTGGCAGAGGGTTTTCAGCTCTGGCGCCTAGAGCACCTCCTCCCCCGCCTTTCCACTGACCTTGGTGCCTCCATGTTGTTCTCCCTCACATATTTTTACCTCCTCCTTCTCCTTCCCTGGCTAAAAAGAAGTGCGTGCTCACATTGTTTTGATTTCTTCTTAAATATGTTTTCACAGAGGCGTAACTAACATCTCTAATTGGCCCAGGTTTTACCAGCAGCATGTCCATCATTTTACAGCCATCAGAGACTGGCTCTGCTGGACATGGTGGAAAATTTCCAGAATCTTTACTCAGGACATGCAGGAGCCATCTTTGTACCCCACCCTGTTCACTGGCAAAAACTGGGCCAGGCAAAACTACCACAATCCTTCAGGGGAGGGAGAAACCCCTGTGGATTTCTGTTACAACAGAATATATATGGCTTGATATTGCCTCTGTTTTGCTGTCATTATTTAGGAATAATACCGCCAAACTATTTTGTATTGCACAGATTTGGGCCTATTGCTTTTAATGATTATCGACTCGAGTCCTGCTGCCTCTTAAAGGCGAGAGTCCTTGCAGAGACCATTTTCACTCATGTTATTTTTCTTTTAATCCTTTAGACTCTCTCTGTGGAGCTGCAAAAACTTCATGCTGATCTGAGTGGTAAAAAGGATGATCTCCTGAAGTCCATCACCTGCGCTGGCGGGAGCACAGATGTGTTCTGCGAGTGCTTCAACAACTTGCAGGCACGGCTGGAACAAACTCAAGCTGCCACTGCTTCAAGGAGCAGCTCCATGAAAGCTGGGCTGGATCATAACAGCAATTACCTGGTACTCCACTGCCGAATGCACATCTTGTCTCCCAGCATCTGTTAGACTTGTCAGTGTTAATGCATTTGGGTTACAGATGAGCAGCCTCTAATGGGCTTTCTTTTTTCTTTTTTTCTTGCTACTTAAAAAGCTTGTCTTGGCCTCTCAAGGAGCAGATTAATTTTGCTGGTTACAGGGCTGTTTGCAATGCTGACTGCCACAGAGGCTTGGATCACAGTAGAAAATTTGCATGCAGGAAGAATGGAAGTAACCTGGGATCCCGTGCAGGCTGAGCTGCAGGCTAAAGCAAGTTTCTGTGTGTAGGAGCTAGGCCAGGGGGGGTTTCATATATTCTTTCTGCTGCTGTGTCCTCAGGAGAGATAGGCTTCCTCCCTTTTGCTACCATGTCTGACACTGGGCTACTCTTAGCAATGTATTGGAGGTTGCTTTGACCCCACTGCATTTACTGTTCCTTCAGATTTTGTGCCAAAGTAGCAGAAGCCATATTTTCGCAAGTTTGCCCTTTTTTTGTTCTCCTTGGAAAAGCAGATAGTGAGAAATTTTTCTTCAGCTTCTTGCAATGGGCTAAATTGCTGGAAAATATTCAGAACAGGTATTTCGTGTAAAGTAAGGAAGGAAGAGTCTGGTCTTTGAAATGCAGTTTGCAATGTCCAGCAAAGCTCCAATGTGCTCACCATCTGCAAGTCATCCTGGCCCTTTACTGCTGAATAATAAAGCAGTTCCTTTGAAGAACGCTGGGATGTTGTCTCCAAACAGCAGCAGAACTAGCCTTGCAATGTTTATTTATGCAGAATCCATAAAGCTCCATCAGTCACCAGTAATGGGCTCATTTTCTCATTTTCAGAAGAGAAGAATTTGATTCTCTTACCAGTTTCACAGATTTTTACAGTCACAGAGGATCATGGTGACAGAGTAATCTGCTTCTTATACTACACAGATTCAGAATTTCCCTCTTTCAATTACTGCTGTAAGCCCATAATGCATATGCTTTAGTTTGGTGTTGGTTCTTTATTTTTCTGTGTTAGAGGAAAAAAAAAATTGCATTTACTTAAAGAGGTAATCATTTTGTTTTGCTGCGTAATTTTGTCTGGTCATTACTATATTCCTGTTATGTGATATATTTCTGATGTTTGTTTCTTTTGCAGAATCAAACCAGGCTACTCTATGATCAGTTAACTGAGAAAAAAGCTGCTCTGCAACAGTGTTTGAATGAACTACATGGACATAATGTTTCTGAACAGCTTCAGGTAATTTTATTCGAATGAAATGAGAGTTTTTACAGCATAAGCTATTATTTCCAGTTTTCTGTAATCTGTTAAGTTTCACATTTTCTAAAATAAATTTTAGAAATGGGAAAAGGAGAGAGTTTCGTATTTCATTATTTGCTGTATTCACCACCTCCACCCCTTCTCCTTTTTTTTTAAATTTTTTTTTTTTAACTACATCCCAATTCATGCTCAGACCTAATTCCAGACATTTTAGTGGTTGGAGTGGAGGAACCAGTCTCTCCACAACCTTTCAGAGTCAATCCACCCTATATTATGGCAGGGAAGAAAAAGAGCTACACAAAGGAGAGCACTTCACATGTTACGCCTCTTCTTATGCCAAACTACCATTTCTTTGTGGGAATAGGACTCTGGTATTTCTGTTTGTTCATGCAGCATTTATGAGCACTTTATCATATGGAATTTGACCAGTTAAGCTATTGTCTTTGACCTGTATTGGGATTAGCAGAGAATTAAAAATTAACAGACTGCTTATCCTCCCCAGAATGGTCATTGGCCATTTACCTATTTATTGCCAAAGCAAGGAGGGTGTTCTGAGGCTTTTTTGTTCCAGGCACATAACCTTGCTTAGAGGCATAATTTTCTGCCAGACTGAGTGCTGTGTTCCCTGCTGAATCCCCTAGCAAGGCTTGGATATATTCTGTCAGGTAACCACTCCGGGAAAAGAAATGCCAGAAGTACATAGCTTTCCTTTCTTCAGAGGGATCCTGTCTCAATCCCTGAGTATTTCTGATTCGTAAGAAAAAATTCTGTTTTCTGAGTCCCTGTTTCCTTTTAATGGCTGCTCTTAAGTTAGTAAATGGAAAGGCATGTTGAATGTTGTCCTGAGACACAACACCTGAATTCCCTTCTTGGCTCTGCTGTGTGAACACAGTAAGTTATGCCATGAGCTGTTTTGCCCATTTAGTTTATAAACTCATTGGATTTTCTGTAGTGCTAGCACAGGAGAGATCCAGCCACTGGATGCACTGCAGTGTCAGTGATAATGGAAAGTTTTATGGAATGGAACTCTTCCTAATAGCTTATCTTGTTCTTCATTCAGAAAATTGATGCCTGTGCTGTGGAGCTGCAAAACTTAGAAAACCAAGTAGCAAAATTGAGAGGCCATGGAGAAAGATTCCAGTTACCTACCACTTTAATCCAGGAAGCTTATAAACTAGAGGTAAGAGCACAGTGCAATTTTCATTGCACAGATGCATTTTCAGCATCAAAAGGCTGATGGTTATTTTGTATTCTGTGTGTTTGTGAGATTCATTTCTGTCCTTCAGGAATCGCTAAATTCTGTTTGCATTGTAGGATGTTCTGGACGACATGTGGGGTATTCTGAAAGCCAAATATGTGGAGCTGAACTCCCCTTCCATCAGTGAAAGCCAATACGAGGACTTACTCCGTGGGTTTGCAGAGCTGGTAGCTATTGGAAGAGAGAAGATGGCACAAGATCCAAAGCACCTAACGAAAAGCAGAGCAGCTTTGCAGTCCCACCTGAAAAATTACAAGGTATAAGCTGTTTATCACAGCACTGCTCAGGTCAGCATAGCAAGGAGCACTGTTTTCTGTGACTGGTTTCTCCCCAGTGTAATGGAGGAGAATTACTGGCTCAGAGCAAAGGGGAGGGACTGGAGTATGTGCAGAAAACAAACCAAAATTCTTCATTAGGCCAAAATAGTACCAATTTTGGTGATAAATTGCTACTTCTGCTTACCTCAGAACACCTTGATGTGTAAGGAAAACACATCCTTCGTACAGTTATCCCAAAGGATTATTGTGTCCTTTCTACTGCTTAACTTAGAACTTCCTGGAGTCACCTGTCACGTGGTGAGACAAAGTGGATGATAATGATTGTCTGGTGATAATTACCTCATGCTAAACCATGGATTTATTTATAGCTAGCATCTTTCTTCCATCATATTCCTACATCTATATAGTGTCATACAGATATAAATGGTATATATAAATATATACACACATATACATATATATATACACACACATATATATAGGTATATATGGATATATAGGAATATATTTATATATATACATTTATATAAAGGTATAAATGTAGGTCATTCTCTTTAGAAGTGAGAACAGTGAATGCAGCTCTTCTCTGGTTTCTGACTAAATGTAACTAAATGTAAAATAATCAGTAACTACCCATCTCGGTATGATGCAGAATTTGGGTAGAAGTCTCCTGACTACAGCCATGAGAGACTCTGAAATTGGCTTCTCAGTGAGTCTCCTCCATCTTCCCCTGCTATGGGAGTGTGAGCTCTCTTGAAGAGAAAGCTTTAACTTGTTATTTTTTCAGGACTTTTTCCGCAACCTCATGACGCGCATGGCTTACATGGAAGCGTTTTTCAAGAGAGTGAGTCCTTCCATCCTGCAAAAGAGAGAGGAATTCTGGAGAGAACTGGTGAATGAAGTCAAATTGCTGGAGCAGAAGGCCTGCCAGTATGGTATACACTTAGAGAGCCTGTTAAAGGTAATAACTCAAAAGACATCCAAGAGTAAAAGCTGGAGGGATAGAGAAAAGTTGCATCAAGGACAACTCTTTCCCCATCAGTAATTCTTTGGGTAGTTGTCCTTTCTTGTTTCCACTGGACAGCAGCAGTCTATTGCTTGCTCTGTGTGTGTCAGTAAACCAACTTCCTTCTTGAAAATCTCTCAAAGTGGACATTTTCAACACATTATACTTTGTGACTTCTTGCAGTAAGTTTTGAGTGCCTGGACTGACAAAAGAGCCTTTTAAAGCAGAAGAATACTAGGACCACTTTAAAATAAAGCTTAAAAAAATTAAAAATAATCTTAGAACATCCCTAGAGAATAAAAAATTGCATGCACCACTCTAAAATGATAATCCTTGAAGATATTGGACAATGAATAATTAATTAATCTGTGGTAAAATCATGTCTCACTTTGATATTTACATATTATTCACCTATTTTGTGTTATGTTTCATTAAAGCAGGAGCTGCTGATACTAGAGAAGGCATTAAAGCCTGTGTCTAGTATATTGAAATGCAGATGTGTGCTGTGTTAACAATTCACTGTATTTTTTAGGATTGGATGGTATTTGATGAGGAATGCCTTGTTTTCAATAAGGAGCTAGAGGCACTTGCCTCTGCATTGCCTTCTGTCAATTTGGTTGAAGAAACTGAAGAAAGATTAATGGAAAGGATTGCACTTCTAGAGGTATTTATGTGTTTGTCACTGCTTTTCTTTATCAACAGAGATCAACAGAGCTGGCAAAAAATATTAGAATATGAGGAGATGATTTGCCGGGCACTGTTTCCTTTATCTGCTCAGCTGTGTGTGATGCCAGCTCAAAACTTATTCATTAAAGTAGGAGAAGACTGGGCTGCTAATTTCAGGCAGGGGCTACAAATTCATTTACAAGTAATGACTATAACTACTTTATAACTCAGTCTTCAAATGAAAGTATTTGGAAAAAGATAGATGGTATGCAGGCTCCATGGATCCCAAGGACAGCAGGAGCCTTGGAGTGAACACAGTGCCCCTGCTCTGTAATTCAGAAATTATTTGGATGCCATGGTGTAAAACCTATGGAAAAGGAGAATCAACCTAGTGCTTTCAAATGTCTGGAAATACCAAATATTTGAACCCTTACTGCAACTGTGGTTGCAGCTGCATCTCTGATGACAGAGCTACATCTTTAATTAGCGCATCAGCTCTACCTGGAAATATTTTATCCACGTTTTAAGCACATTTAAATAAAAGGATATGAAAGCAGCCTTTATGGTTGTTTTATAAAATTAAGAAGAAATAGTATTCAGTAATCCTAGTGATGTACTTTCAGAGAGTGCTCTGCATTCCTCACAGGTTTAACCTTTCTCAGTCTTCAGAGGACACTCTGTTAGAAATTTTTGAATTAATGAGTGCTTAATAAAAGCAAGTTAATAGGTGTTTAATTAACAATTAATGAATGTATAATAAAGGAAAAAAGGACTATAATGATTTAATTTAGTTGACTGCAGGAAAGACATCACTGGACATTCTGAGAAAATTCTGAGCTACAGTAAAGCTTTTGTAATAAATCCACAGTAGATGTTTGCACTCATAGTGGCCCTCTGGTGCTTTTGATGCCTGTTGCACTGAGACAGGAGACATGCAAAATTTGCGCAGCCATTGAGTCTGAAGTTGCCTGGTTTTCCTTGGCTTTTTAAGTTTTTCACTAGCTCTTCACTCTTAAGTCTTTATTTGTCTTTGAAGTCTTCAGCAATAAAGTTGTAAGGCTTTAGAAGATGGCTGGGGGTGGAAGGGCTGGAGCTTCACAGTTTTAGGAACAGAGCAGAATAAAATTCTCTAGGGGCTAAATTCCTGCAAGAGAAATATCCCTACAAAAGCAAACCAGACCATTCTTTTTTCCTAAATGACTTCACTATTCACTCTTTATTCCTCCCTGCCAACATCATTCAATAACTATCCTAGCAGTTTCCTTCAAAACAGTGGTAGCTTTTTTTTAATAGAATAGAGCCTGAAGGAGGAACAAGAACTTTCATGAGCATGGGAAGACAATAATTTTATGGTGGGAATTTGGACAGTGCAGGCAGATCTGATAGAGAGTGTTTGTCCATTGCTTGAGGTCTTCAGGTGTCAGAAAAGCCCATCAAATCACAACACAGTCATTCTGATAATGTGTGAAAGTATGTTGAGATTTGTCTTCACCTGCCTAGAGGAAACAAACAAACCTACGAAAACCTGTGTCCCTTTTGCATGTAATGAATTACAGATTCCCATCATTTGGAAAGTAAAATACAGAGGAAATGTGAGATTAAGAACTTAGGACAATTGATATGTGTTTTTCTAGCTGTGTTTTTTGTCTTTTAAATGTTATTGTTTTGCAAACTTTTCATATTCTGACAGAAAATCAAAAGCAGTGTTGATGAAAAGCATGCCAGGCTGTACCAGATGGTGAAAGAAGGGAAGAAATTGCTGACTGCTGTGAGCTGTCCAGAAATAAGAAGGCAGATTGGGAAGCTGGAAGAGCAGTGGTTGTCTTTAACCAAAAAAGTTGGCCATGAGCTACACCGACTTCAAACATTACTGAAACTGCTGGTCAGGTGGGTATAACACAAAAAACCAATTTCAAGTGTCAGCTAGACATGAATTTGTGATCTTTTATGGATGACAGCTGAAGCCATGCTTCTGCAGGGTTATGCAACAGCAGGGGTGCAACAGAGACAACATGGAGGGTGAGAAATGTCTCCTGGCTTCACCCACATGTGTGTTTCTGTGGTTTTTTCCTCCTTGTAGCTACAACAGAGACTCAGAGGAATTAAAGAAATGGTTGGATTCTGCTCAGCAGAGAATGAATTTTTGGAAGGAGCAGTCTCTCAATGTGTCACAAGATCTTCCCACCATCAGGGACAACATCAGCAGCTTGTTTGTAAGTCATTTCTTCTGCCAGGTTTAGACAAGACGTGAATTCTGGTGAAAATGACCCTTCTGAGAGGTTTTTTTGTGTTTGCCATGACTGGTGGATGTGAGCTGGCCAGAGATCTGAGGACTGGAGTTGCTCCCTGGGCGTCTGTGTGATGTGGGGATCAGGATATTCCCATTCCTTGTGGGAGCAAAAGGTAGCATTCAGCATTCTGTCGAGGTGGACAAAAAAAAATGCTTTACTTCCTGCCAGGATGTGCTGAGCTTAGGTTTTCTGAACTTTACAGTCTTGATAAAATGTTGAGGCTTTTTATCCTGTGAGTGAAAACATGGCTTGTCTTCCTTTAAATAGATACATAAATATTTACCCTCTTATATTTCTCTCATGTATCTCAGGCATTTTCCAAGGAAGTTGATGAAAAATCTTCCCTGAAATCATCAGTGGTGAGCACTGCCAGCCAGCTCTTCCACGTGAAGCAAGCTGATACTGCAGCACTTAGGTCATCTTTGGCAAAGTTTGAGCAAAAATGGGGAGAACTGATTACACAGCTCCCAGCCATCCAAGAAAAGCTTCACCAGGTGAGGAGAAACTCTGCTGCCATCTCTCAGTTCCAGCTAAATAATTATGTTAAAATGTTGCCTTTTTCTGAATTAGCTGTGCCTTTTTTTCAGAATAACCCCAATATTTAACTGCAATTTAAATATTGCTGTTTTCTTCCTGGGTTGTTTTGCATATATTTATTATCTTTACACATTTCCATGAAAGTGCGTTACAATTAGAAAGGATTTTATTTCAGATTCATGAATTCTAGAAGTTAAGTCATTTGCCCCTCTGGAGCACAAGGCTCACTTGCAAGTTCATGCCCCGCTAATGCGATTATAGTGCCTGAGCCTTTCTAAAAATAGAAATGTCATTTTCTGTGGTATTTCTAACAAGCAGAGTGTAGAGGGTTCATTATATGCTTTACCTCAGCTTCAGATGGAAAAGCTTTCATCACGGGAAGCTATTGCTGAACTCATGACCTGGCTGGACCATGTGGAACAACAGCAGGAACATGAGGAGCCAATAAATTCACAACGCAGTGCTGCCCAAGTCAAGAGCCTCCTCCAGAAGTACAAGGTAAATGGGAAACTAATTCCAGGCCTTCTGCAAAGTGTTTGGCTGTAAAAAGGATGGAAACAGCTTACAGGCACTGTCATATCCTTCCCTTTGCTCTCAAGAGGGTTCCTCAGTATGAAATGTGTCGTTACATCCTCCTTTATAAGACTTTATGCTTCCATGACACACAGACCACTCCCTGTCCTGCAATACAGCTACTGCCTGCTGGGCTGTAATCTCCTTTTCTCATGCTGTCCCATCTGTCTCACTTGTTCTCTCTCCCCTGCATTTAGATTATAAAATGTGACGAGCAGGAAAGCTTTCCCTCCTTAGGAAGACAGACTCTGTGTTTGTGCTGCGTTCTAGTCTGTCTTTTTAACAAGGAATACCTCGTACTGGAGCTCCATAACCAGAATCCATTTAACTAGAGAACAGGGGGGTTGAATGTTACGTGTCATCAAAAGAAATAACCTGCTAGGAAAGAGGGACAAGATGCACATCCCTGCAGAGAGAGAGGCTGCAGCAGACTCTTGGCATCGTTCAGATGTCAGAGCACGAGTGGCAGAGGCTGCTGCAGCCACAGGAGGGATTCAAGCTGTGTACTTCCATAGATGCCAGGGAGCCCAACCTCAGGGCATGAATCCTCACAGAGCCATATTTTGCTCTGCCCCTGCAGAGCTGCCAAGCCCTGCTCAGGTCTCAGACAGGCTGAGAGCTCTCAGTCTGCAGCTGCAGCTCGCAGGCACTTTGGTGCTGCACGTAAGGGAAGTGCCAATGCAAACATTTCTTTCCAAGTGCCTTGGTGTAGCACATATATAACATTTTGGTCTGTATCAGTTGGATTTGGCAGCTGGGACACGTAGGTGAGGTGCTGTTTTTTACGCTTTGGATATTTAGAGGTGAGTTTGTAGGTGTATCTTTTGCACTTGTCAGCAAGGTGGGGTTTTGTGGGCTGAGAGCAAAGGTGGAATGAGGGTCACAAAGTCATAGAGGGAAGCAGCTATGGCTTCTGTACCTCAGCTGTGGTATTCCCTGGTGACTTTTTTTCTGGGTAAGGAGGACTTATTTTTAAATAAGGAGCCCTTTCCTACTCTCTTCTCCTAAGATCCTCTGAAATAAAAAGACGTTCCCTTATGTTTTCACTTTATGTGTAGTTTCTCATTCATCTCTCTGGGCAAGAGATGCTGGTGCTAGAGGACACTTCTTCCTCCTGGATATTCTGGTATTCTGTTCTGATAGTAGGTATTTTGTTAAAAGGTGTAGAAGCTCTTACTTCATTTGCCTGTGAGTTGCAGGAGTGTGGGAAAGCCTTGGTTTTAGCCTAATCTGGGCCCTTGACAGTGTGACAGGGGTGTCCAATGGGTTAAATACAAGGTTTAGTACCTCTGGGTTTTATTCCCTGCTCCATCACTAGCCTGTTCTTACCTTGAGCTACCCATGTAATGGTAGAGATTTTCTGCAGAAATTTCAGTGGATGGAAACAGCTACATAAGTACAGAATGGTAAAATTTGAGAATTATTCCTGAAGCCAGATCTCTCTTGGAAGAATATTTTAGGTCATGGTTTAGACTAAGCCATGAATCTCCCATAGCCACACCTTGAAGCATCATTGGAACCAATCAGATTAAAACTACAAAACTGATTGGTTTGCATTTTTTTTCCCTTCTCTTATTTCCCCTGCAGGAATACATGATGGAAATGAACTTTAAGCAGTGGATGGTGGACTTTGTTAACCAGTCCCTGCTGCAGATGAGCACCTGTGACGTGGAGAGCAAGCGCTACGAAAGGACAGAGTTTGCTGAGTGCCTGGGCGAGATGAACCTGCGGTGGCACAGGCTGCAGGCATCCCTCAACAGAAAGGTTGGATTGAATTCCTGTGGCTTTCCTATAACTCTGATTTTGCCTGTGCTACTGCTCTGTATTAGGGGTCTCTCAAGCTACCAGCACTTTTCCTGTTGTAGAGTTGGATTTGTGAAAACAGAGATGATTAAATTGTGTTGACAGCCACATTCAGATGTGGCCATAGGAGCCTCCTGGACAAGGCATAGCAGGGATCAGTTCCCAGCCCTGCTCCAGCCATCCTGGGTCACTGGACATGGGCTGCTCTGTGTTGGTATCCTCCTCCTGCAGTAATTAAATATTCTTTCCCACTGGAGTGCTTTGAAGGTCAGCAGCTGATAGGAAAATTCTGCATGTGGACTGACTCTATCAGCACATAATCTGTTTCTCTGGAGAAAATCTGTTTCAGGCAGTGCCTCAGAATTATTCTATTCTAGTGAGGCTAGAAATAATCCACACATCCAGAATTAGATGCTGCTGCTTATGTGCCCCCAATGCCCAGAAAAGCTGCTGTGACTCATGATATAGAAAAGACATTGGGAAGCTTAAAATCCCAAAATGCAACCATGAGGCTGCTGGAATGAATCCTTCTACCAACACATTCCTCTTTCATCTCTGTTTCTCAGTTTATAAAGCTTTGGGAGAAGCTGCCCTCTCTGAATCCACATACAAAGACTGCTGATCAGATGGAAAATACCCAGTATTTTTTAGTTCAGAAAGTCTTCCAGAAACATTTTCAAGTGGAAATTTCACTTGCTTTACAATTATAGATTTCCATGGTGAAATTTCAGTTTTGCCAGGGAAGAAGTTATTTTCCCTAACCATTTTCATAAAATTCCATTCTAGGATTTAATGGATCCTCAGGACCAAGACTGAAGATAGACTTGAGGTCCCTTTCTTATTAGTAACTTTGTTGGTGGATTTTAGTGAAAATGAGATTTTCAGACTCCATGTGAATGTGTCCACATAGCGCAGGGTCCCCCATCTTGTCAGGTCTCCCAGCTCCAGAACATACACAGCCTTGTTTCTTCCCAAGGAAAGGGTCAGATCCTAAAGAACCTGCAAAACCTTTTAGGTTTTTCTGTTAAAATATTTCCTCTAAACAGTGTTTTCAATGTAGATTTCATAATCTCAGATTTTGTCATGGAAGGGGAAGCCCTGTTTCTGCCCACCTGTAGGTTTAAGTAAGTTAAAACAGTTCTGTAACTTTCAGATACAAGACCTGGAGCACATTTTGGAGGATATTACTGAGAATGAGAACAAAGCCCAGACCCTACGCAACTGGCTGGAGGCTCAGAGTGATCGACTGAGATCCTTACGGACCCCAGCGAGTCTGATCTCTGCACAGAACACATTGGATGACTGCAAGGTAAAGCATTACATGAGTGATACTTAAATAAGATAAAAACCCTATTTAGCACACTTTGCTGAATCCAGACTAAGGAACTGCACAGGTTTTAACAGAAAGGAATGTAAAGGAAGTTCTCGTTTCCCAGAAGAATTCTACAATGTGATTTTAATTAAAGCACGTTGCATTCAGGTGAAAAAGAGTCAGGGCCACTTTCAGTGTGAGTGGCTATTCTGTGGGTTTTTTCCACCAATTGAAGATGCATCTGCTGTTGCTTCATGGTATTTGGAGTGTGGTGCAGCAATATTGTTGTTAGCAATATTGTATTCGGAGATACTTCCAAAGGAAGTAGTTCTCACTTCAGCACAGCCATGGCAGAAGCTATCAACTCCATTAGTTTGAAGGGCTCTGTGCTGGTAGTGTCATGGAAACTACTCAGTCCCATTTGGAGAAATAGCAACTCTCTCTGCTTCTGCCCTAGAGTGCAGTGTAGTCTCTCTGCAGCAGCCTCAAGGATCTGGGTGTCCTTTGTTGTGTTTTTCTAGGCATCAGATCCCTCAAAATTAATACAAGTGGCAGCCAGCTAATAATTGGTTTCTATTACTCCGACAGTCTGCTGTTTTCATTCAGCACAGTGTTCCCTCTCCATTTTTTAACATGGAATATTTGTTCTTTCATTGCCATGGTTACATCTCTCTCTTGTAGTAGGCTGCTTTTATTGTCTGGAGTGCGCTGTTACACACTGAGTTATTTGTAATTCTGAGCTGTGTGGAGGAGCCAGAATGGAAGAAAGAGACAGGGCATCTTTGCCTAAACCCTCACCTGCTCACAGCAAGGGATAGTGCTAGGATGCAGGTGGCTAAAAAGTTTCATTAAAATCAATTTTCTCAATGAGATTCAAATTTGAAAATATTTTGGGGACAGTCAGTGAGAGGTGAAAAAAGGTCATGGCTTTAAGTGTAGCATTATAGGAAGATGTTATGGCCCACTGTGGGTATGGGAAGTTCCTCACAGTGTTGTGTTGGGAAGGGAGTTATTCTTCCAGGTGTCTCCATTCGTTAGAGATTGTTCTCACTTGATTGCACTGAAATTTCTCCCATGGGAGTCCCTCTGAGTGAAGGGACAAACTGAAAATAACTTTATAGAAGTTGTTATGATGTCAGGGACTCGCCCATTGCAAAACCAGTTCCTGTCTTAGCTTTGCATGATTGAAGAATTACACAGAATTGGTTTTAAAGAAGGAATGTTTATCTACGCTTCTCACACAGTTTTTTTCTATCATCTCATTAAAATATCTTATTTATCTTCTTTTTTTTTTTCATTATTTAGGAGCTAGACAATCAACTCACTGCTAAATCCAAAACGCTTGATGAGCTCAAACAGAGTTTGGCTTCAAATGGCAGTGCAGAACAAACCCCAGAAGCTCAATCTCTCAGGATAGCTGAGCTGTGTGAAATGAAGGACAGCATTGTAAACCAGGTAAAAAACTTGCTTATGTTCAGGTTTCCTCCACTACATGTGCAGACCACCACTGTTGTTAATCTTCATGGGATGGCAGGAGCTGGTACAAAAAGGATGCAAAGTATTTCTTACTCTTTACCTTCCTTAAGAACGTCATTTTAACTGTTCACTGTAAAGTAAATTAATGTATTTCCGAAGTTGAGAGAGAAAAATTAGTCTGATCTTGAAGCCATTTGAGTACAAAGGGAGAAGGGACAGACCCCCAACTGCAGCTTAAGGAAATAAGGAAATAGCACTGCTATTTCTCTGACAAACTGAAAATGGAAATCTTAAACTCTCTTATTTGATCTGCTTCTCTTTCATACCCTGCTCTTCCTCCCCTGTAGCGCAGCAGGTGGAAGCTGCCTGCTCTGGCCCTGTTCTCACTGCAGCTTTTCCACCTCCCAGTTACTCTTTCATCCACACACCACAATGGCTTTTCCCATCTTCAAATCCTGTGTCGTTTCCAGTTGCTTCAAGGAGAGTCTGGCGATTGGTTTCCCATGCAAACTGACTCTCCAGCAGTTTGTATTTATAGTTATATTATCTTTATACTTGGAGCTGATCTTTTTTTTAATGTGGATGTAATTGATGGGTACAGGAGAGATAATAATGAATATGTTTATAGATTTAAATCTGTGATAATAAATAACCATATACTGTAGAGAATTATACATGATTGTGTTTATAGCTAAGATTGCTTTACACTTTCTATTGTAAATTTCTTGCCTTTATTCCTCAGAACTCTGTGAAATCTGAAACCTTTTGCTTGAATTCTTCCACAGGAGGTGTTGATCCAGTATTGATCTGCTGCTTCTTCTTGGTTTAGGTTTCAACAGAAACAATGACTATTTCTTACCAAGAAAGCAGGGAAATTTGTGTTTGTGTACAGGATGAAAGTTTTTCCTTCTGATGTCTAGCTGGGGATAGAAATTGGCAGGATTGACAGCTTGGTGCTTTTTTTTCTTCTTACAGTCACTGTGGGTCATGTTAATTTTAGGACTTTTATGACTTAACCACCAAAGTTGCAAACTGCAGGATGTTCTTAGAGCTGAGCTGTGAAACAGCAAGTGCAGGTTCCTTCCCACGGGTGACTGCTCACATCAGAGCCAGGCAGAGATTTCTAATACAGGGCTAAGGAGATGGAATTCCTTGATTAAATTGTCCGTAGGTTGAGCTCAAGACTGTGAGTCTGTGGCCCAGAGACATTTCCTGAGAATGCTGTCTTTCCATCTCCCTCGTGTGGGCAGTAATTAGCTACAGGCTACAAAAAGCAATTAGAGATTCCTCCCACCTATACCGTGATTCAAAAGAGAATAGGGATGATTAACCCACCAGCCTGTGTGTGCCTGAAACTAGGATACTAGGATAAAACAATCTGTGCAGTCTATTTAGGGTGAACTACGGTGTGGAAATTTCTTTCATCTTCCATTGTGTGGCTGCACAGTCAGAACTGAAATCTGGCATCTGGCTTTTCTCAGGTCTCATGGAGACCTGCCTATTTGTCTGCCTGGTTTTCATGCTTTTCTCCAAGCAGACTGAAAATAGGTATGGAACTGGATGAATGTTTTGTGTAACCCAGGACATGCCTTACGTGCTCCCCTGATACAGAAGGATAAAAATGACTGAAGGAAGACTGCGTTTTGTGTTTGCAGTGCTTAGGAGTCTGTGGCAAATGGAAGCCATGCCTGTCCCATATAGATTAGACAATTCTAATAATGAAAGAGACAGAAAGTAAAGGGGATATCCATAATTTAATTTTGTATGAGGATCCTGAAGTAGCTAGCCTGGGATCCAGGTGGGCCTGCATTATTAGAGCACAATGGCATAAGAGGGATGACAGCTCTCCAGAGTATTGCAGTAGTGTCCTCTTCCATACAAACCAATTTCTGTTCAAATTGTCCTTGAAAGGAAACTTGATCTCTGGATCAAACTATCTGCTTACTAAGAAGATTAAGGCTCTCAACTTCCTCCCACTTCAGGTTGATTTGGCAGGAAGGAATAAGCAGTTCATTATTTCAGTACTTCCTGGGGTGTTCTGGAGTTGTGGCTGACAGAATAGTGCTACCTTGAACTCCAGTGAAATTTTAATTTCGAGCAAATTCTTATGCTTCACTCGAGATACGGTTTACTGCTTCGTTTGAAGCCTGCACAATTCCTTACCAAGTAGGAAAATACTCCAACTTGGCAAATTCTTGTGGATTGTCGTGGATGGAGCATTGAGTTTGGATTTTCAAGTCAATTTAAGGGTGATTTGTATGTCAAGACTACCCAAGAAATATTAACAAAAATGGTTTGTCTGCAGGTTGCACAGCTAAAGGCCTCAATGGAGTCAATACTGGAGCAGTGGAAAGCATATGATGAAATTTATGCAGAAGTCAGTTTGATGACAACAAGATACTTGTACTGCATAGACCAGTGCAAACCTTCTGGGGAAGAAGCTTCATTGGAAGCTTTGAAAAAACAGGTCAAAACTCTCCAGGTAAAGTTATCTTATTTCTGTACTTCCTCCTGTGCCACTAGGCAAACAAACTCCACTGAAAAAAGGACAAAAAATTATCTGAGCAACTTTTTCTTTATTAAAATGGCACTGAAGTTAGTGGAATATTACCAAATTTTTTTTACCTGCAGAGGCACTAAGAAGTACTTTTAGCCTTCTTACTTCATGTAGTGCATAAGTTCAACTTGGGTGCAGTTTAGGTACCAAGGTTCAGGAAAAAAGCACAGCAAGTCCTCATGGTCCCTTGCACCCTGTATCAATGCTGAGCCTGGCATTTCTGCTTGCTCCAGCAGCAGGTCAGCTGTTCTGTCATCCTCCAGAGAGCTGGAGTTTCCTGGGCAGCCTCTGAATGAGTCAGAGCACCAGCCACAAATGCTCTGTGTCTTGTATTTATAGTTCTGTTATCTTTGTACTTGGAGCTGATCTCTGCTTGGCTACTGCAGAGCCCAAGTGGAGCATCTGGAGTAGGCAGTCAGGCTGGCCCTGGCTCAGAACATTTTACAACTCTGGCTAAAATCCCCTTACCTGGCTTTAGATGAGTGTTGAAAGGCTGTGCAGGCCTTCCCTGTTTCCCTGTAAATAAGGCCTGATTTAGGGGGTTTTTTGAGTTGTATAAAATTTGGTGCAGAACAGACTGAGGCTGTGAATGCTGGCTGTGAGACTCCTGGCAGTAAACTCTGCACAAGTGCTTTCCACCCTCACCTGGGCTCATGTCATAAATGGGAGGAACTGGGCACCTTCTTACCTCCTGCCTTCAGTCACCCTGTTTGCTTTTAGCCTGGAGCAGTTCCCAGGTATGCTGTAATTGCCTGTGTCAGGAGGGGGAACATGCAGCTGAGGATGGGAGGTGTCAAGCCAACTTTACTGCCAGTAGAAACAGTGGCTTAAAATAAAAGGATTTTTGGCTTCTAGCAAATTAATTTATTCAGTTCAAGGGTGTGGGTTTGCTAAATGAGCTTCTTCTTTAACAGCCAATAAATTATCTCAGTTTAAAACAGGTCTCCTGAAAGATCTTTTTTTTTTTTTTTTAACTTGGACCATTTCACCTCTCTTAGCTTCCTAATTTTTAGGAACAGGTGTTACGTTTTCTGCAAGCATTTTAATCTGTGCTGCAAAAGTACGGCATTATTGCTGCCCTCTCCCTGCCAATCTATAGAGGAAATTACACTTAGGTTGTTTATCGGCACAATTAATTGCAATAATCCATTTGCAGGCTCTTCAAGATGAATCAGAGAACAGTGAAGAAAGTTGGGCTAAGCTCCAGACTGCTGCCAGTAAACTGAAGAAGAATTGCTCTCCCTCCTTCGCAGAGATTATTGACCAGAAGTGCACAGAGGCACATGCTAGGTAAGCCTGCAAAATCAGACCCCAGTTATTAGTATTTAAAAAAACCCAAGTTGTTGAGGCAGGATTCAAACTTCTGTCAGATTTTTAAAGCTATAATAATGCAATTCACCTGACTACGGGTACCTGTGTGAGGAGTAGAATCACAGAATCATGGAGTGGTTTGGGTTGGAAGGGATCTTAAAGATCATCTCATTCCACCCCCCTGCCATGGGCAGGGACACCTTCCACCAGACCAGGTTGCTCTGAGCCCCATCCATCCCTGAACACTTCCAGGGATGGGGAACTTGTACCTTTTACCTGACACCTTTCATGTGATGGGTCCCACAGCAGCACAGTCCCCGTGCTTTAGCAGAAGCCTTTCAGGAACGTGGGCGTGCATGCAAAGCAACTCCCAGAGGAATCCTATGCCAAATCTTATTCTGGGGGACAACCTATTAGGAAAATGCTCCTAATCCTTTGATAATTTGGCAGGTGGAACTCGGTGAATGAAGACATCACAGATCAGCTGCGGGCAGCGCAGGCAGCTCTGCAGCTCTGGGAGCCCTTTGAGGCTCTGTGCACTGAGACTGCAGCCAAGCTAGAGCAGTACAGCCAGCAGTGTGCTCAGCTCCTGGATGCTCACATGCCCGAGGAGAACACAATAGAAACCCTGGAGGAGAGGATACAGGACATGAAGGTACAGGAATAAGTCTCTGCTGCCCAGTACAAACCAAGAGTTATTTTTGAGAAACAAATCAAAAGAACACCACCCGTCCTGTCAGTGGAAAAGATAAAATCTGTGGGTTTTTGCCATAGACAGGCACCTTTTTATTTCCTTTAAACACTTTGACCAGATCCTGAGGCCAAACCAAAGTTAGTGTACGATGAAGGAAGCAGAAGGGACTCATACTCCATCTCTGCCCCTTTCTGCTCTACACAAAAGATCGGGCCTGTGTTGGAAGGAATCATTGAAAGAAAAATTATTTACCTTACGGGGCATTGCTTGGGAGGAGGGATGATATCTACTACACCAATAGCTGGGGGGAAAAAACAGTTTTCCAGAGCGTAGGACCATCCTGAGGTCTTCCACAGCCTTCAGATTGTTTTTAATTGGATTTGGGTGCCATGTTTTGGTCTGGTCTGATGAGTCCACAGATTCCTGAGCTCATTAGATTATTCTAAATGCTTTTGACTTTAGGCAAATGAGATCTCATGCTGAGACCACACGGTACATTGGACTCTCTCAGGCAGCAAAGCTGTCATTAGGTTCTGACATTTTTGGTTTCTTCAGACTGCAATAAAGAAATATAATAATCCTTATGTCAGGACAGAGCAATGACTCATCATGCCTTATGAATCTCTAGCCACAAATTGGAAGAAATCCAGGCTATTCCATTTTGTATATGGCCTAATAAGAAACTTTACATTACAGGAAAGACAACCCATGTGTATCTTTCTTTGTCAGAAAAAACTGACAGCAGCAAAGCCTAGACCAAAGCATTTTTACTTTCTTCTGATCTACTAATGGCTGTGACAGAAATTCACCAATATGTCAGCAAAAACGAATTGCATTTTCTGGAAATTTTTGGGAAGAGTGTTATACCTACTAAGCAAGGCATGGCCACCTGAATGCTATTAGCACTGTATATCCTGTCCTAGTGTGTGTGGGTAGAACACATGGAATTTATTGTGGTTTTTTTCAAAGTGGTGAGTTAGAAGAATGGGGATCAGAGAAATGGCATATGAGTTATGTGTATTTGAATATACATGTGCATTACAAAATTGTCTTTTAATCCCTCTAATCTTTTCCTCTGTATATATTAGGAAAGATTATGGTTTTGTGGATTTTTGTCACCACAAGAAATAAAAATAAAGTCCTGTGTAGAGAAAAAGAAATCAAAATGGGTTATTTACTACATGGCTGAAGTGGTATCTTATAATATGATCCTTTCAAATAAAGAAGTCAGGAAGCAAGAGCCGTTTTGCTTTTTAGGGAAGCGTGCTCTTTGCTATTGATCAGAAGACTTTGCTTATTATTCTCAGAAAAGACAATATCCAATGCAGTGGCAAATTTCAGGGGGTTTCGTGGCTAAAAGTAAATTTCAGTTGTCAAAAAAAAAAATCAAATGCATTGAATGAGTCGAAAATTACTCCCTTTGTTCTTGCACTGCCTGAAGAGTATAATTTTTTAGTTCTCAGTCATTAAGGGATACAAAGTGCTGGTATGTTCCTCCATCTGCTAGTGTACACACATCATGTAGAGAGGGATATTCCCATTTCCCTCCCTAATTTCCTCTGGAGCAGTAGTATCCTGCTGCCTGAAGTCACTGGTGTTCCATTGAACTTTGAACTGTGCCTTTCCCAGCACTGCACTCAATGGATGCAACTCCCTTTATCCTCCAAGTAAAAGACTGAAGGTTTCACCATAGCTGAGTTTGGCTCCCAGATGGGATCAACAAAAAGAGTTTAGTTACAACAACAAAAGATACTAAATGAAAGTGGCACATGAATGATGATCTGATTCATTTACTGACTTTTTTTTTTCCCTTTCGCCTTCTCTCATCAGAATTTACAGCATGGCCTTCAAAACATAACAGGATTCCGAACCCAGATTTATTTGCAGGCTGAGAGGATAAAGCAGCAGGCTGGGACAGCTGCTGAAACCATTCTGAAGGAGAAGCTGCAGCCATTCCAGAGAGCAACCTATTTGGAAAAGATGTTGCAGAGGAAGTTGGATGAACTTCAGGTATTTTCTTTTTAATATTACATTAGCTGTCAGTGTGGGTTAATTTCTTCACTAGAGCTCTGTGTAAGCCTAGAGCTTACACAGAGCACTAGAGCACTGTAGTTCTTGAATTGAAATTTCAATAAAATAAACCTCAACAAGATATATATATATATATATATATATACACACACACACATATAGAGAGATATATATATGTGTGTGTATATATACATATATATATATAAAGAAATAATACCTGAAGCCAGAGGGGCAGGTGAAGGAAGGATTTCACCCTTACCTGCTTGTGTTGCTTTAAAAGCCTTTGTAAGTGGGCCTGTTATCCTCAGGACTCTCAGATGATTAAAGATTAGGAAATGCATTTTTATTTTTTGAATGTTGAAGTACATTGTAAACTTTCTGAGCTCTACCTTGAAAAAAACCTGTGGGCTTCACTTTGCCTTGAGAATGGGATTCCATTCCAATTCCCAAGTTCAGGGAATGAATTTGACATAATTTTGAGGACCAGATTCACATTCCTGTTCAGGCAAAGTGGAGACAGACCTGGATCCTGGAACTCGCCTCATATTAGTGGAGGATTGACTTCCCCTCTGCACAGGTATTCGTGAAAAAGCTTCCAAGGAGATGTACTGCTGGACATTTACTGATGTAGAATTAGTCTGTTCCTGTGGAAAGAAGTCTGGTTTCAATGAATTGTTTTAAAGTAAACCCAAATTCATCAAGATATTTGAAGCCAGCTCCATTTATGACTGCATCTACCAGCACAGTTATGGCTGGAAGCCAGAAATCTTTGTGAAGATAACAGGTTTCTCATATTCCCTGTGACCAACTCACTGCATGAAAAAATGCATTTCTCAGTAGTCATTTTCTCTGGTGTAACTTTGTAGTGTTACCACTCTCTCTCCACACACCAGATCTTGCCATTCATCCCTTATAAAACTGTTGTTGTGTAAGTGTTCTCAGAGATGTGGAGTTTAATTCTGGAAAGAAAGAAAAAGCTTTCCCAGTGCTGTTCTGTTCAAGAAGAGTTGAATTCCAGCCCCCACTGATTTCTCCACCAAGTTCATGTAAGCTGCACAGCTTTGGCCATGTGGGGATGTGGGAGCAGGCCGTATATGTACCTCAAAGGAAGCTCATTTTCACAAGATTTTCCCCTTTGATAAGAAGAGTTTAGACTTTACAATTTCACAATAAGCTGTACAGCACAAAGCTATGAAAGGTATCACAGAAGCCCCTATTCCTTTCAGACAGTTATCTCAAGATTTTGAGATTTTGTTTCTTGCTTTCTGCTTTGGGCTAAATTTCCCAGTTGAAAAATCATAAAAAGTTCAATAGAGAGTTATAAATACATTAGAATTTAGGTTTAACATCTGTTTGTTTTCCTGATAATACTGCCTATTGCTCCTTTTCATATACTGAGTAAGTGAATGAAATAGTAATTAACATAAATTTGCAATATTCATCCCAGTTCAATCTTCTGCAACTGGAGGATTTCAACAATTGCCTTGAAACACTGGAGGGTCGTGTCAAGAATTGCACAGACACCTTCGATAGCCTCTGTCTGGAGGAAGGAGACAACTCAGAATTGCTCATGGTATGTTTGCATTCCCAAACACAAAAAGATAACTGCTCAGCTCTTGCCCTTTTCAAGGTGATCTTTGTGTCCTTAGTGTCACAGTGACGGCACTTCCATCAGAGTAACTATAATTCATCCAAAACACAAAAAGCAATGATTTAAGCTTAGAAACTCTGGATTTGCATTACAGGCCAAACGCATGGAAGTGAGGAAAATCACTTTGTATTTGGGGCTGATGGGAGATCTTTTTAGCCAGCTTTGCTCTGGAGCTACCCTGTTTCCCTCAGTGTAGGGTACAAAGTAAATCTGGAAGAACCAGGTCCTGGGTATCTGTTCAGTGCTGTTGGAAAAGTGAGCCCTGTGTAAAAGAATTGTGACCTTTTTTCCCTACATTCTGTGATGTTAACATAGAATGTTGGGTGTTTTCAAGTTTTGGAGAATAAGCTTCTGCATTTCTTTGACTTGAAAGGAAGGCAGTATTTTTTTTGCAATAATTTTTTTTTTTTTTTTACTTCCAGAATCAGACACTGGAGCTTGCTGCACTTTCTCCAAGCATAGAGAGTTTGAATGAAGCAAGCATTAAGCTGCCACTCAGTGACTTCACCCTGAAGAAAATGCAGAGCCTGACTCGGCAGTGGAGTCAGAAAACAGCAGCTGCTCTGGAATGCTGCAGGTCTGAAATGCCAACAAAAAAAATCACTACTAACAATTTCCTTCTCTGTGAGAAAAATGAAAACGAAGTTAAAGCATATGAAGCCTTGCAGTCTGTTCTCTGCTTTCTCAGGGTCTTTCCAGGTGGAATTCTGCCCTTTCAGTTTACTTGATTTTTTAGTGGCTATTTGTGTTCCAAGTCACTTGAACCAAAAACCCGGATGTTCATAGGGGAAAAATGTAGCAAAGTGCCAAGTGAAACCCCTGCTTATGTTAGTGTTATTAACCACCACATTAGACCATCTGTAAACATACCCAGAAAAACATTCACCAACACAAGTTTCCGGTTATTCGTTTTGTTTTACAGTATGCTTGAGGGAGCTCAAAATGACGAGAAGAAATTCTTTCAGAAATGTGAAAAGTGGATGAAATTCCTAGAAAAAATGAAAGAAGCCTTAAAAACAGATATTCCAGGACGGTTCGAAGAACTGCAAGAGCAGCAGAGAGTATATGAGGTAAAGCTAACTTTAAAAATGGAAGCAGCATCTTGAATGATGAAGGCAGGGGGAAATGACCAGAAAATGCTGTGCATTTTGAAATTAGATACAGGCAGAGTTTTACAGAGCATTTCACTCTTGAAATGCCTATTAATAGAAAAACTCTGAAACATGAAAATCTTTTTCCAAAATGGACAGATCCATTTTTTCAGGGATCAGACCTCTAGGAGTGTATCTTTAAGTGTGTCATGGTAGTCCTAAATTTCTCTAGCCCTGAGGTGTACTTGTCTGTCTGTCCCAGAGCCCTGGAGCCTGTGGCAACTAACTAGACAGTTTGCTGGAGACCTGGCAGCAATCTTACCAGTTTCTGAAAGAAATGCATTTAAAACAAAGTATTTTCATAGCTTATTTCTGGTTTGACCAGTTATTAGATTTTGGTGGTAATCTGTCTTTGCTGGCATTTTCCCAAACACTTGCTATTTGTTATAGAGAGACAGTGCTTCACACCATATCCATTCGGAGGAGGAGGTACATTGCATGCTAGCAAGGGAAAAATAACCAAAATACAGAAAAGAAAAATTATTTGGTAAATGCTAAAACATCATGAGCCCTTATGGTGAGCCTTGTTCAGTGAACCTCAGCTTCACACTATCCAAAGTACTGTGGCTAATTCCACGGGGTGTTTAGTCTCTGCATCTTAGCGATGTTCATTAGGGTGAACAGAACATTATTTTCTTTTTTCTTAGACCTCTCCAAATCAATTCATTCATTGTAATGAAATAATTTATAGAATGAACTTTTGTTCGTTGTGATAAAGAGTAAATTTACCCTTAGATGTGGCCTTTCTATATTTTTTCTATAGACTTTCCTCTATATTGCCTTTCTTACTAATGAGGACAACAAATTTCAAGTTTCAGATTATTTGTATCATACAGGTCATGTATATGGTCATAGGGTTCTATGATATATGTACAAATTCCTCCTGGTATCCAAAAAGTGTGGACTCCTAGGGTGCATTTTACACTACAATTGAAAATAACAGTTTTCAGCATTTGCAATTAAATAAACGCTGTCACGCTAGAGGAGCAGAAGCATCTTTCATAGCAAAGGTGGTTCAGTGAATAGTAAAAATTGGTTCTCTTGGTATTTTCAGATGCTGCAGACTGAGATTTCCATAAATCAGCAGACATTTAATTCTATCATAGAAAAAGTTCTACTCTCCTTGGAATCCGGAGAAGCAGAGAAAAGGTACTTTATTTGGTTTTCTCCTTAACATCATGGTAATTCAGTGAATATGCTGTCTTCCTTGAAATTAGTATTGAATCTTTGTTCTTATGAGGACATAAACCCAAATTCTTCGCTGGGTTCACTCTCTAAGTGACCACCTGTCACAATTTGCAAAAGCATGAGGAGGTGCAGTGAGAAAGAAACACAGGTGCCCTGGCCAGACTGCGTTTGGGATGGTAACTGGCTGGGCTGAAAACAAAAATAATTGCTGCTGAGCAGGAGTCTTTTGTTGTGTGGCTGTGGTTGAGAAGCTGCCTTCTCACAGAGCATAATGAGGATGCTGCATATGAGGGATCCTTTCCCTCTTCCTAGACCTCTCTGCTTCTCCAGGTGCAGAGGTGTGGACTATCCACATTGCCCCTGGCACACGTGGCAGGGCATTGAGTCACTGGCCATGAAACCCAAAACAAATGGTACCTAAACCTGTTTTTTATCAGCATGATCTTATACTTTTCTCTTAATCATTGTAGCGTGAGAAACAGCAGGTAATGTTTGTGAGCAGAGGTTCAGCTGCCTCAGGTGTTTGGGGTGAACACATTCCCCTCCCTGCCAGAGCCTGCTGCTTCCAGAGACTTGGCAGGACAGTGTGTGTGCTCCCCTCCGACACTCCAGGATGAAATCCATAGCTTGGCTTAAAGCTGACAGGGAAGGTGGGGCTAAACTAAGCTGAGCTTTGGGATTTTTGTGTTGGAGCTATCACCACAAAGGCAGGGGTTTGTGTAAGAGCTAGTCAGGGACCATGGCCTCCTGCAGAGGAGCAGAATTGATAGATGGAGTTGCCGTAATCAACCAGGCAGATCTGCTGGATCATTTGACCAAGTTGTAGAAGAGGACAAATTAACTGTTTAAATGGGTTCAATAACCACACAGTTTTCCATTGTGCGGATCAATTTTGTGCAATATCAGCGACCTTGTCTCACTTGCATTGACCTTTTTGTTCTTCAGAGAAGTGTTTAGTGCATGTTGTGTCTGATTGCTGTGCTCTGTATGTTGGTATACCACAACTGCAAGACTGACTTGCATTACCCATTCTTGTATCATGTAAAAGGTTGTTTGGATTGCTTAAAAGATGGAATACAGAGAGCAGGGCTGAGCTGAGGGCTGCAAAGAGCTCTCTTGCATTGTTGGGTATTATAATTGGAAAACAGCTTTGCAAATGGAGATCAGTCACAATTACTGTAATATGCAGCCTTGAGATCAAAATAAATTAACACTCAGCCCTTGCAATTTTCAGGACAGAGTTTATTTCCAAGCTCACACTACTGAAAGAGCAGTGGCAGAATGTTATCCGGATGGTTCAGCAGAGGAAGAAGGATATCGATGGACTCGTGAGTCAGTGGCAGCTCTTCAGGAGTTCCCTGCAGAGTCTCAACAGATTCCTTGATGACACAAACAGCTTCCTCACAGCTGTGAAGAGCCAGGACTGTTACAGCCTTTACGAGCTTCGAAATGTAATTCACGATTTCAAGGTACTGTGTTTATTTCTCATAAATCTAAACTATGTGGGTTTTTTCCCCTCAGACTGAAATAACCTCTGTCCAGTAAGGTAAAAAGTATTAAAGATGCAGCCTTTCTTGGGGAAAAAATGATTGCTGACACTTTTTTATTAAAGCTGAGCACAGATGACAAAACAGTGACATTGAGAAAGGATCATTATACTCAGAAACTTCTTGATCAGCATTGCTATTTAGTAGCCTTGCTTTAAAAATCTTACTGATATGAAAATGGAAATTGAGGGTGCCAGAAGATGAGACAGAGACACGCTGGTCAGCAGGTAACCTCTAGGTCTGTTTGCATCTTACTGACATGACTGCTGAATTCAGGCCTTTTAGTTTGCCTGAAGGAAGGTATTTGTGTGGCAAGACAGGCCCTATAGGTCCTATGTGTGCAGGGATGAGCAGTAGAGGCCAGGAACGAAGGAAAAGCACTTGCAAGGGACTCTGATCACTACAGGATACACAAACCTGGTCAGCTGTTCTTCAGAACAGGGAGTTCTGCATTTTACATGCAGTGTAAAAAAATATTTTCCTTTGTTAATTTTGGATATTTTGGGTTTCCATTTAACTATGCACCTCTTCGTTTTATAGGCAAGTAGAAACAAGCAGTGAACTTGATGGTTGCTTAAGGCAATCTAAAACCTTTCAAAATCATATTATTGAATGCCGTTTGCACAGTCCAAGATTGTGTACCCACACATCTAGTGTTGGTGGATTAACACATTACCAGTATTCTATTTGGTGCTTGCCCTATTTATTTCATCTTTGTTTCTACCTGCTGTGTGAAGATGATATTCAGTAGATTTTACAACTTAGTGCTCATGCTTTTTCTTAGTGAGAAAAGCCAGAAAGTCTTCTCTCTCCTACTCCAAATTGCCCTTTTTTCCTGCTGCTGTTCTACAGAAAGTCTGATTATATCTCCTTGTGTTAGAGATCAATTTGTTATGGGCAAATTATTATTGATTGCTTACTTCACTTGCAATATGTCATGATAACAGAGCTGTTATCTCTGAAAAAATGGATGTAAGTTGTTGTTTCTAAAGGTTCTCACAGAACTTAGATTGTATTTTTTGTTCTGAGTAACTCATACAACTGAATTTCTGTATTTTTGGACTGCTGCACTTTCACGCTATAGATTCAGTCTGGGAAGAGCTATTATAGAGCTTTATAAATCAAAATATCAGAAAATATGACGTTTCTGAAATTAAAGAAGCAGATAGGAGAACATCTATGGATTACTGTTTCATGAATATGAACAAAGTAGTACCTTGTGAGTCATCTTCCCAAGTGAAATACCGAGAACACACTTCTGCAACTGTCTAAGAGCAGCTTGGAAAGTTAATTTTTCTTTTCTTTTCAAGAGTAAGGCGGTGATCCTTCAGAGGTGGCAAGCCATGTACACCTTGGTCATCGATGTCGGGGAGAAGCTGCGCACTGTCTCCGATCCTGAGACCAGCGCTGCTCTCCAGGAGGAGCTCAGCCAGTTACAGCAGTGCTGGGGGAAAACCCAGGCCCTGCTGGAGAAGAAGAAGATGCAGTTCAGTGGCACCCTGCAGGTAGATGATGCCCTCCCCTCCTGCTGCTCTGGCATTGGGTCTCAAGAGCTTCCCTGTCCCACCATATCCAGGCCTGAGCTGCTGCTTGCTGCAGGGGCATTCCGAGGGAAATGCCTGTCCCTGTGTCATCAGGGCTTGTGGGAAGCTGAAACTGTGATTCTCCAAAGGAAATTGAGTTGGCTTCCATTTGTTGGAACAATGGATGTTCCTGCTCTGATTGTTCTCGTGCTCCCCAAGGTCTGGAGCTCACTCCTGCTTTGGGCTGTGAAGCTAAAATTTATCTGAGAGTTAACATGGCTTGTTTCTCCTCATGTTGTTGAATGTCTAAACAGTAGGGCCAGTCAAATTTATTTCCTTAGAGCAATAAATTTGCTTTCATGGCTAGGTAGCACACTGGGTATGCTTTAAAACTGAATACTGTCATTGATACAACCTCCAGTCCAAAAACCATGCTTAAAGCCCCTTGGGTTGAACAAAACAAAATGAGCAGAAATGCTCTCTGAGGCAAGCCTTAAATAGGAGAGGCTTGAAGTTCTGTAAAGCCAAGCACCAAATCCTTGTGGGTGGCACCACATATCAAAAAAGAAAACTCAGAAAGCGAGAGCACATGACTGATTATTTCAGTGGGTTCAAGATGCTATTTTGTAATATATCCACGTGGTTCAGTGTATCATGATAAAATATCCTCACCTTTTATACTTCCTTGGGTCTCCTTGAGCAGACTTGTGACCGCTTTGAAAAGCAAACCAAGGAATTGGAAAGCAGACTGCGAGAGCTAAAGGAGAAACTAAAAGATGCACTCCCTGTTGAACATGAAGAGCTCCACAAAGCCAAGGAACACATTAAGGTATCAACAGCCATATTATATTTGAATAGATGTAATCTTTGCACAACTCTTCATCCATGTAAAATCAGTTTTCACCCTTACCTGCTCTTCAGTGACACTGAATTTCTCTCCTTTACACCATCCTGATTGCTGCAAACCTCCAAAGTCCAGCTGAGCAAGAAGATTATGAGGAGTAGTAGTGGTAGCAGTAGTAGTGTTTGGATTTTTTTTCCCTGCTTCTGCTCCCTTTACAGTCTGAATTTATAAAATAAGTAGCTTCTCAAAGAAAAGGGAAAAAGCTCCCTTCCCTCAGCTCAATTGGCTGCTATCCCTATGACTGAATCTCCCTTTTTGTTTTCCAATCCATTTTGCACATGGAGCTCCTCAGGCAAGAGACCTTGTGATTCTGCAAAGCACCATACATACCTGCAGGATCCGGGAATAATTAAAGAGAAGGAAAATTAAGGGTAAGGGAGTGGCAAAATCCCTTGCTGCCCACAGTGCACCCTGAAAATTAAATGGCAAGAAAAGCATTTCCAAGGGATAGGAGACATTTTGTCTGGAGTGGTCAGTCTTTCATCATCCTTTTATGAACTGAATTGTTGACCAATGTAGTGGGAACAAATAAGCTTATTAACGAGCCAAGGCTTTGAACTCATTATCAGCTGTCTGAAATCTTCTTCGGGAGTGCTGGCCGCTTTTCCTACGGCAGCAGCCTTGCTGTAACCCTGAATTATCTGAATTATCTCCCTGCTTTTCATTTTTATGTGGAATAACGCTATCTTTCTCTCAGTCCTGGGAGAAGGCTAGCAAAGTCCCATGAAATTCCATAGTTGGCTCCATTAATGCAGGGATTTGCCCCTTGTTAGGAGATATAAATGCACGTGTCCACATCTGTAGGGGTATTGTGAGCCCAGGTAAATTTTAGTGTCGGGGTTGTCTCGTTTTTTCCTCTAGTGTTGAAGCCGAGTCCAAGACCTGTGAAAATCCTCACAGGGCTTGCACCCAGCACACTTCTGATATAAACACTCACAGGGGTTTTTTTCCCTTTAAAATTAGACAGATTGGATTCTCTCTAAGAGGTTTTTTTTTTTTTTTTGTTAGATGAGCCAGTGACTCTTCCCAGCACTCTTTTTGCAAAATGGGACCTAGGACCTTGGGTGTAGAGTGTCATGTTCCCCAGCTGCACACAGTGGTGCTTCTGCCTTTTAGGTGATAATTTTAACAGTGTTAAGGAAAATGTGTAACTTATAATAAAGAGAAAGGGGAGTTGGGGGAGCAAAGCAGAAAAAAGAGAGCCTGTTTTCTGTGAACAAGCAGTTTAAAAGCTCCACATTCCTGACAAATCTGAGGAAGTGCCTATGACATCATTCATTAGAGAAGGGAACTGATGGAATTTTTTTATGTTTAGAAAAGCAACCTGAAACTGGAGCAAATGCAGGTGAAAAGCAAAACAATTAAAACAGAAGAAAGGAAACCCTGAAGAAGTGGGGGTGTGAGACCCAGGGTGTGAGACCCCAAACAGTGCCCTGGAGCACGTGGAGCTGCCGGGGCCAGGCTGCGTTCCGGCACTTTGGGATGCAGCGGTGGTACCAGCGGATCAGCTGGGGCACAGCCATGGGCTCCAGGGGGTTCTAGTGGGGTTTCAGTGGGGATCCAGTGGGGATCCAGGGGGTTCCAGGGATCTCCCGGGGACCCTGGCCAGCCCAGCCCCAGCGGAGAGCGCGGCACAGGCGGCTGCACATTGCCTGCTCTCCTCCCCCACAGGCCAGGCAGGGATTAGCCAGCAGGTTTGGAAAGCCGAGGAGCTTAGTGCCAAGGCTTGTGCGGGTGCGTTCCCATGCAGGAGCTGGAGCAGTTGCTGGCAGACTGGGCCCACGACATGAAGGAGCTGCAGGCCATGAAGGCGGAGCTGGCGCACCTCATCCTCACCGAGGACATGATGGTGCTCAAGGAGCAAGTGGAACACTTGCACAGGCAGTGGGAAGAGCTCTGCTTGCGGGTGAGTGTTCTCCTCCTCCTGTGGGGTTTGTAGTGGGATGTGCACCCATGGGGCCTGGCAGGAAGAAGGGAGCAGGGCAGCACATGGGGTTTGTCCTGGGCTTGGCTCACTCTGGCAGTCCTGGGTGGGAATGGGGCTGCTCCTGGTGCAGCTGGCCCAGCATGGAGCTCGCCCTTTGTGTCCTGGGCAGGCTGCTGAGGGTTTGTTGCACACCCTTTGTAAGAAGCAGTGTGGAGCTGCACAGAGCCCAGATGCAGCTGTTTACTGGAATAGGTGCCTTTGTTCCGGCCTGCCAAGGGGAGGGAGGGACGAGGGCTGGGGGAGGGATGAGCACAGGAATTGCCTGAGGGCATGGGGCAGGGAAAGGAAGAGGGGAGTTAAAACAAAATGCCAGCAGAAACAAAACTTAAATGTGTGTAAATACATTGGATTTGAACACACTGAGAACTGACTTTGTCCTTTTTGTAGCAGTAAAATCCTGTGAAACATTTGCATTCATTGTGGCTTGTTGCTGCATTACACTTTAATTTAGTGTTGCGTGTAAAATTGCTGGGGAGCATTTACAGCAAAGTCACATGGACTTGATTCATTAGGTTGTTATGCAGTTTGAATGTGTGTTTACTTTGCCCTGTTAACAGGATTGGAAGAGGTAAAATACTTCAGGGTCTTAAGTTACTCTGGGGGGCTCTACACACCAGCAAGCCAAAGTCTTGCCTCTCTTTACTCACAAGTAAATAGCTTTTATTTAACAGTTTGTAAAGAAATATTGAAGCCAGATAGTATTTCGTTTCTACCCCTTACACGGGCAAAGGTAAAGCAATCTTGGTGGGGATGGTGCCAGAGTAATGAACAGCTGTGCTTATTTCACAAACTGTGTTGTGATGAAATAGTTATTTGGGTTCATTTCTTTTTGCATTGCAATGAGAAAGAAGAATTTAATATCTTTGCCTAAAACTGGATGGTTGTTCTACAACTAGTGTTTTCTGTTATTTTTTCTGAACTCTGAAAATAATTCCAGAGACATCGTCTCTCCTCCTGAGAAATACAAGCCATTATTTTTTAAATCAAAATGTCTGAACCATTTTCCTAATGGAAATCTGTAGTTAAGCCTATAAATGAGAGAACGTTGTTGTTTTTCATTTTTTTGGTGAGCTGCTGAAGCCTGCTGTCCCCACTGTGGTGAATAGCCCTGAAAATTAAGCTGTTTTTTATATGTGCTCCACTACAGTCTATCCAGGCAGTAATTTCCTGTAGTAATTTAAGTTGAGATTTTATTCAAAATTTCCATTTTAA
The DNA here is from genome assembly GCA_013397895.1 of Origma solitaria. Taxonomy (NCBI): domain Eukaryota; kingdom Metazoa; phylum Chordata; class Aves; order Passeriformes; family Acanthizidae; genus Origma; species Origma solitaria. Next base: position 650,114 of record VZRL01002501.1, on the reverse strand, counting down.
TTTCCTAAGGGAACAACGTCTAGTTCAGTCTGTCTTGGAGGGAGGAAAGAGGTGACATTAATGTGACTGTGTTAGGCACACAAAATCCGTAGTGGGAGGAATCTGTTCAGTGCTGTAGTGGAGGGAGGTCCTGAAATGTTTGCACAACCCTAATGAGCCCCAGGAGAGCCCACACTGATGCTCAGTGCTGGACACCAGGGTAGGAGAGCAGACTTTATCAGCCCTGCTCTTGGCACCGCTGCTTCGTTCCGGCCAACAAATTAAATTCAGGATGTATTGTGTGGAGAAAAGTCTGCAGAATAAATGCAGGGAGGTGAAAGAGCGGGAGGTGGCTGCAGCTGTCATGGCCACTGCCCTGGGGCCGCCAGATGCCTGTGCTCAGCTGGGCACAGACAGACACGCTGAGGGAGCAGATGCACTCAGGGGATTAGCATTTGCAGAGCTGCCCTTGCAAGGTGCATGTAGGTCACAGATTTAGCCATTCATCCCAGCCAGCTTCCATTCAGATGGGATGGGCCTGGGCCTTGATGTTCTTTTAGCGTGCCTTCACACTGTGGGTGCAGAATGGGAATGGTACCAGGGCAGCTGGGCAGAAGGAAAAGTGCTAGAAGCTTGAAGGGCTCACGTTCCTAGAAGCTTGTCTGGGATTTTTTGGGTCATTCCTGTTTTTTACCCCCAGTCTGTATTGCTTGGCCAGCTAAAAGGTGCTTCTTGCTCTTAAAATCCTGCTTGGCCCCATGATTAGCAGGCAAAAATGGAGTCAGAATCATGTCAGGATTTAGCAATTGTTTTGCTGACAGCCATAGTCTCTTCTACACTGACCAAGTAAACAAATCTCCACACATGGGAGATGCTACAAGTGGTGAAGAAGGATGAAGGGGTTCACCCTCCAAACCTCTAAGGTTAAGGGTACAAGGGAGCATATCCAAGACACTCTTAGAAACTTTCCGAGGTCTCTGGCATCTCCAGACTTCTTCCTATGGAGAACTTTGGAGACTGACTGTTTCCCTGTGTCCCAAGACAGTGCTTTCCTCCTCATCTCTCTGCTTAGATCATCACGAAGGATTCAGAAATCACTTTCACCTCACCATCCCCTCCTTGGAAACAAGTCAGAATTTAAAGGGCAAAAGCAGTATGGTGGGAGATGGCTTGGTGCCTTCTATTTTGATCCTGATGTTACATGGAGCTGGTCTGACTTCCACATACATACACATTTAAACTTCACTCAGGGGTACAAAATAGTGTTAGAGATTAGTCTAGAAGAATCAATAATGGAATTTTGAGGAGTCATATGCTGTGAGATGTGATGATGGAGTGTTTCCTTCTGTGGGGTGATTATTTAGAGTAGTGATTTACAGCCAAGGGAAGCAAAATGTTATGCTCAGTTTTAGAAGAAGTTTGTTGGTGAGAATGAGGGGTTACTTGTTTCTCTTGCTTCAGAAGAGCTTGAACTATTTTTCACTTCCTTTGTCCCATATATCTTAGTACAGGAATCCATCAAGGTAAACAAATAAATACATATTTAAGACCCCTACTTAGGGATAGGTGCTATTAATTAGTTAGAAGAGTGACCCTGCTTCTTTCTGAGATACTGGAGCACTGATAATAACACTGCTTTTTCAGGCAGTATCAGACCTTAATTTCACTGTCTAGACAATTTGTTTATTTGTCCTGGAAAATGCAATTTTGATGGGGGAAAAAAGTCCATCGTTTTCAATGAAGAGGATAGATTCTTCATGCTGATTTTTTGGAAGTTCTCCAATTACTGGTGGGCAAATGGAAAGAGGGAGGCTTTTATAGAGATAAAATGATTGCACTCTGTAGTTGCAAAGTTTCTTTTACAGTGGCAGAAAAATAAGAACTTACTTGGTGTTACTTCTCTTTTGTTACATATGGGGTCATACTAAACAGTATGTAGTAATTATGTATTTTATATTCCTTCTCTGTTTGACATTTTCAGGTTTTCACTGAGTAACATTTAAATTATTATATAAGCACATTATTTATAAAGCTGTCACTCAGTTTCATTCTTCTGAGGGAAGATCTGGTATTTGGTAGTCAGCTTTTCGCCCTGCTATCCAAAATAAGATGTAATAACAATCTGCTTGCTGGCTTTGAAAAGGAAAGTAGAATACTTGATAACTGCTCCTGCAAAATGGAATAAGATCAAATGCAGACTAGAAATTAGAAGGCTCATAATTGCTGGTTTCCTTCCTGAGAAAACTGTTGCTAGAATTTGATGTGTGTGCTTTTCCATAGGTGTCTCTGCGGAAGCAGGAGATCGAGGACAGGCTCAATGCCTGGATTGTGTTCAATGAGAAGAATAAGGAGCTGTGCTCTTGGCTGGTACAAATGGAAAGCAAAGTGTTGCAGACTGCAGATGTTAGCATTGAAGACATGATAGACAAATTGCAGAAGGTAAGTAGTAGTGCCACTTGTCTTCAATTGCAGTCAGATAACTCATCATAGAGGCATCATTCTTCACGTATTCTTTGCTTCTTGGAAGTGATACGTGATGTAAAACCAACACGTACAGCTTTCTGTGAGAAGATGAGCTCTTCTATCATCAGCTCTTGTTCATGTTCAGACTTGGAGCTTAGAGCAGAACAGAAATGCCACCTGACTGCATTTAGTCGTGGAGTGTAATCTGTGTGGGCTCTGGGTTGTTGGGGTTTTGGGGCACAAGTGCACACCCAGCACTGCTCAGTGGTGCTCTGGGAGTGGCTCACTGCTCTCACCATATCCATCACCTACACAAGTGGTAGTCAGAGGGTAAAGAAAACATGGAAGGATGGGGTAGGTCTTATGCCAGATGAACAAGAAGTTGCCACAACCAAAAATAAAACCCAATTCTACCCCTTCCTCCATGGTAGTGCTAATACTTTTGTATCGGCTTGATTTTAAACAGGACTATTATTGTTCTGCTGTGTTCCTCCCCATGGCTAAAATGTCTCCGTATCTAATCCCAGATCTCCTCTGGATAAGAATACCAGCAAAATAAAGCCATCCTAGACTTGAATTTGGGGTCTTTTGAGGTAGCGTCATTAAAAAATTATGTTAAATCAGGAAAACAAGAGAAAAAGAGATAAAATTAGAACATTCAATTGCTATTTTTAGGAGTACTTACTCCTGGCACTTGCAAGTCTTTAAGCTTCTTATTTTTTCATAGATTGTGCGAGGACTTCGTCATTGAGGTTTTATTTTTGTTTTAAGTGAGAGTTACACATACTAACATAGAAACCTCAGCCAAATCTGACTTCACATCACACACGTGGGAAAAGAAACCCATATTTTTGTTTTGGTATCATTGTATTGTTTTGTTTTGCCCTGTAATTAAAGCAATGTTTGTGTACATTTGTCAGGACTGCATGGAAGAAATAAACCTGTTCAGTGAAAATAAGCTTCACTTGAAACAAATGGGTGATCAGCTAATCAAGGCTAGCAACAAGAGCCGAGTTGCAGAAATTGATGATAAACTCAACAAAATCAATGATCGCTGGCAGCACCTCTTCGATGTCATTGGAGCACGGTAAGAAAATGATTTTCAATATTTTATGTGAGATAAAAGTCAGAGGCTTGTGTCCCTGACCATCAGAAACAGAGTGACATGACTTTCCAGTTAAGCTGGAATTTATTATTGAGAGTCAAGCTGAAGGGAGTTCTTTTTTGTTGTAACTTATTGCTGTATTGTGACACCAAGTGTCTTAATTTATCGAATGGTAGAAGGCAGGGTGTAAGAATTCATATAAAATACAATTTTAATGCTGGAGCTTTGTAAAAGGAAAAGCCGAAGTGATCTCTCTCTTGCATGTGTTGGATTGCAACTTAATTTTAAGGCAGTATGGTAGGTGTTCATTTGTGCTTTTTAGGAGAGCCTCCTATTTTAACACAAGCTTCTCTTTCACTCTATGTCCGAATGCACAGAATTTAGGAATAGATTCTATTCTGTCTCTGTAGACAGTCAGATTTATATAATGATAATGTTCCTTTTTTGCATTCAAAAGTGTTTGAAATTTCATTTAATATCAATACTATTTCTTTACTCACTCTCCTTCCTAAAAACAACTGAAAGACTGTATGAGTTTCATTTAAATTCAGGATCTTCTGTATGATGGTGAAGTGGAAAATACTATCAGTGGAAATTAAAACAAAAAGCTGCATAGTCTAGGCAACGACCTCTTCTTAAAGGATTAAGCATCTTTATTATACTTGACAGAGTTAAGAATATCATGATCATTTCAGTATTAGCCTTACTGAGACGATCCCATTTCATTATTATCTCTGAGTTTCTGCCACAGCTTGGGAGGAGGATGCTGGGCTGGTCTTGTCCCCTGCCGAGTTTATTAGTAATCCAGAAATAATAAAGCTAACACCAAATTAGTATTGGTCTCGACTTCTTTCCCAAGGTTTTGTTCAGCCTGTGATCCCCTCTCTGGGCCCTCAGAAGCTCTGTTGCTCAGTTAAATTTGGGACAGATAAGAAGGGTGGTTGTGCAGTGACAATGTAGTGCTAAGTTTGCTGGCCCTTAATCAGGCATGAGATCTGAATTAATGGTGACACAGGAGCCGTGAATGATTAAGCAGAAGCTGCCTTCTTAAGGTCTGACACTGCAGATAGACTTGCAATGGTTGTCTCAAGGTGTCTTCGTTTTTGATCTGGTGTAGGAAAGCAAGCTTCACTTTAGTCATAGCACTCTTTCTGTTCTCATCTGATAGCAATGTGTTACTTTTAAAGCATTTTTATGATCATTTTTGATCTGCTGTGTGTTAGTTTTGAATTGAAGCATTTTTTAAACCTACATTAAAATATGCTGTTTTAAAAGTGAGGAAAGCATGGCACATTTCTGGTCATCTTTAGATAAATATGCCAAAGAACTGATGGGGCATTCAGAGAGAGATCTGGCAACCTTATTCCAGTACTCTGTGACAAAGACTTCTTTGTCTACCTGGGATGTCTTAAATCTTTACCTTCAGGCAAATGCACAGTTGTGCTTTGAGGTACGTTAATGTGGCTTTGTCTAGAGCATCAACAAGGCTCCCAGTATTTGGTATCTAAGTGGATATTGCAGCTACTGGGGAATAGGTGTGATGCTTTATGATCGTTCTGTGTTCTTAATTCCAAAATGTCTGTAATATGCCAGCTTCTGCTTGTGATTCCCACCAACTTGGTGCTCAGGACCTGGGTAATGAACTGGAAGGGCCTGGCAAAATGTGATTTTAAGCAGCTCCCTTGGTGGTCCAAGATTATCAGGCAGCCCTGTGAGCTTTGCTGGCCCTCTTTGGAGCTAATACTAAGAGAGGTTCAGCATATGGCAGTGTTTTGCAGCACCTCTCCTCCCTCACTTAATCCACCTTGCTGGGGCTTGCCTCTCAACTGCTCAGTCATAAGTAACCACCAGCCCAGACACTCACAACAGGCTCCAAGTACAGACCTCAGAGTTTATTTTGCCCTGTTATAACCTTCCAGAAAACTTTCTGCTTTGAGTTACCACTATGGTGCTGGCTTGCCACTGAGATTTAAATTCTGAAGGAATTAAATTTGACATCAGTTGACTGAAATGTCCACCTCACTCACAGGTGTGCTTTGGGGCACTCAAAATGAGGTTCCTCCTGTACTTTTGAGTAGCCTTTCCTAAGCTCAGGTCATGTTGGGCAGGCAGCAGTTCAACCCATCACCAACGTGACAGAAATTGGGCACCTTTGAAAGAGAGCAGAGGAGGGGCAAAGAGCCTTGGGCTGGAGGCGAGGTGACCTTTGAGTGTGGGTTGTGATGCCCCGTGCTGACAGTCTCCTTCCTATTCAGTTTGTTTTTGCAGAAACTATAAAAAAAATTGTATTGAAGCTGTGTCGAAAGAACACACAAAAAGGATGGTGGCAGGATTTTGTTGTCCCTGCTGGATTAAGCCATCACAAGTCCCAACATCCTCTCACAGTCTGTGGAGGCTGCAGCCCTTCGGGAATGGTACAGGGGCTGTGCATCCACTGCAGCCCTGCAGAAGAGACACAGGTGCACTGCACAAATGTTGCACATGTGCTGCACTGTGCTGCCAATGTTAACAGACCTGTGCAAAGCCCTTTTTATTGGGCACTGTTTCATTGCCTGGGGAAAATAAGGGGAATGGAGGAGATGCCTCTGGGAAGAAGTGCCAGAGGGCTTTGGAGGGTTTGAGGGTAGGGCAGTGCTCCTGGAGAGAAGTGACAAATTCTCACTGTGGTGCAGAGAAAATCTTGTCTTTCTCCTGAAAACAAGTTACTTGCTGGAACTTAGGTTCACAGCACCTTCGTGAAATGAGGAGGTGGTTTTGCTCCTGTCTTTTCAGATGAGTAGCTGTGGCAAGTAAAATTGAAGTGAAAATTTTCTGAGGTATCGGGTGCCAAATCCGTGACCACTTGAAGTTGGTTTTTTTGACAAATATTACAACTTCAACAGTTTCTGTTGAACACACAATGAGCTGCTGCCTTTATCTGTACTTGCACCTGGCTCCTAGTGGCCCACCCACCATCACAGGGGGAAGGACCAGATTTCACTGTCTTCATGGCAAGAGTTGGGAAGGGAGTGAACTACAGAGCCAGGCACTGAGTAGGAGGAGAAAATGTATATTGAGTAGCTGCTCAAAGCCAATTCTTCATTTTTGGGCACTGAATCTTTCTTGTAGATGGGCACTCTTTGATCCTGTGATTCAAGAGTGAAAAATAACCGGAATGCACAAAGGATATAACTGAGATATATTGCCAGCTTCAGTTTTGTGGTTGCTAATGTCCCCATGGCTGTCCCTGCAACCTGAGTAACATTTTATCTTTTCTGTAGTGCAGTGTATGGCTGTATCATACCAACATGAAACCAAACCAATCCATGCAGAACCCTCCTCCTGATAGCTTATTTCACCTTTATAAACCAATAAACATCCTGGGACAGATGGGCAAATTAGGTGAGCTCCCCATTTAGTCCTTGAAGTGATTCTCTTAGTTCGTGGTGACAAGCTCAGATTTGCCATATGGCTGCACTTGCAGGACTTAACACTTTCATTATATGCCTGTGCTCAGCCTGTGTGATGACAAAAGCTTTGCCCGAGCCACCGTCTGGCTGCAAACTTGGAAGAGTCTCAAAATGTTAATTTTCATGGGATAAAGTAACCATCAAGGCATTAGCATGCCTGGAAAGGAAAACAAATGAATTCTGTTCAGCTCAGAAGATACTCTTACCACGGGAGGCTTGTGCTGAAGTCTTTGTTTAGGGATGGGGAGTACAAACATACAAACATGCAGAAAAGGAGTGTTGTGCTGACTGTAAAAATGGGCACAGAAAATCTCTTGCTCTTGTTGCTGAAGCAGTGGGAGGAGGAGTGCACAGGCTGCATGAGGGTGGTAGACAACCAAAAACCCATGGAGTGGGATTTATATCCTCAGTACACTCTGGAGCAGCACTCCTGGGCCATGCATTAACAGGCAAGAACTGCCAACGGACTGTGTTGTGCACAGCCATGTTCCTCAGTGCCCTTTCCTGGGCCATCCGCCACTGATTCTAACTCCACACTTTGCTTCCCAGCCCGGTGAGGAACATTTTCCTTCTGCATTGCTGTTTCCCTAGTGCCTGCTGTCAGGCTGGAGCAGCACCCCTGTGTCACTGGAGGGTGTCTGCACTGCCTGGGGTTGTGCAAAGCATTTGGATGCTGCTGAGCCTTCATTAAAGCCGCAGCTTCATCAGGGGCTGCCTCCAGCAGTTTTGGGCTGCAGACCAGTCTCTGTAGTAACTGATGGTGCATTTCTGTACTTCTGGGCATCCTGTAGCTCTTGCCACTTGCTGCCAAGCTGTGGAAGGGGGATGCCATTTCTCAGCTGCTCTGGCTGTGGGTACACTGTGATGTGTTTTCCTTCTTGGTGGGCCTGGTTCATGTTTTCAGCCTGTGGAGAAAGGCAAAGTTTTTGTGCATGTAGCAGGAATGGGTTCAAATGACGGCAACCTTTAAAGCAAGCATGAAAATACAGGGATGCCAGCAAGGTCAAATGTGCCTTCTCATTCTTTTAAATACAACTGTCCTTGGCAACTGAGTCTTTTCCCTGTGTTTGCAAGCTGCCAGCGTCATTGGAAACTTAAACTGCCACATGTTAAATCAGCCCTTCCTTCATCGAACTTGGGAGATCCAAGGTGTTTTCAGCTCATTTCCTGCATACCCCGCGGGGCTGAAATTCCCAAACAGCCTGAAACGTCTCAGGTTGCAAAAAAAAAAAAAAAAAAAAAAAAAGAGTGGGGGGAAGGATTTGAAACTCTCCAGTGAAACCACCTTGTCCACACTTTATGGGGTGTTCCATTGAGCTGCCAATTCCCTCTCCTCCCTGCACCCTCACTGTGGCTGGGTTGTCCCAAAAGTCGCTCCGGCAGCAGTGGGCCCCAGGTGGTGAGTTTGGGGAGAAGGTGAGTTCACAGCACCCCTGAGCTGGTCTCTATTTATTTTCCACCACATTGCTTACCCTTTGGCAGGGCAGACAATCAGGCACCACGTGTCGGTCTGCTGTCCTACCCTGTGGCAGCCCACAGTCAGCATGGGTGCACTCTGGGTTCAAAGGTCTTTTTAAATTGCTGCAGATCAATATTGCATGGCAAGGGAAGCAAAATATGCTGCAGAGAGGCCTCCCCAGGTAAACAATCCAGCAACGTCCGGCAGAATTGTACTGGTTTGGGGCAGTACCAGTGTAAAAATCTCATTCTGGTATTTATTTTTTTTGTATACAAAATATGTGCATGGTTGAAATCTCATTCTCAAAGTGCCTGCTTTCTTTCCATGTTCCCTCTGTCCTTTGAGGATTACGCTTCTCTTCAGTGTAAAAGCTGTGACAGAATTCATTATTGTCTCAGGCATGATGGTTGAGCTTATTTTGGTTATGCAATGTGTGCAGGGAGCAGGGGGAGCTGGCAGTGCAAGGGGAGTCCTTGTCTTCTGCACACCATCTTCATTCCCAGTGTCTGCCTGCAAAGCTGGGGCTTCTTTCCCCATTTACTCAGATTTACCATTTCAAATGTGATTTTGAATTACAGTAAACTGTAGAGGTGACTGGGCATGATTTACCTGTGGAAATGTCCAAAACCCTCTCACAGTGTGCTGTGTCGTCCCAGGCACTGTGTGTTCTGCCATGATCAGCAAGTCAGTACAGGTCTGTGGAAAATTACCTGAATACTGAAAAACCTTTGATTTCAAAATCATTCTTCACATTTTTGGTGGGATTATCACAACTTCTTTATTTTTTTCCTGATTTTGGCTGGGTGGGGAGTGACTTGTAACCCAAGGTTCCCTGACTTCCGCCTTTTTTTTCCCACCCCGTGATCTCTGGCAGTCATAACACACAGAAATCATGACAGTGTGTTTTTCCACAAACGATATCATAAATGAAGATTAGGGGTTATTTTGTCCTCTGGCATAACAGGCTATTTGCACTGGAGGCCTTCTGCCTGCTCTGGAAGGTTAAAGAGAGGACAGGTTAGTGTGTGGGAGATTTAATTCGTACTTAAATACCTGGGCTATAATGGTAAAGGCGAGAAAGCAAGAACGCAGGGGAAGTAAGGATACATCTCTGTGCGTGGTGCCTGTGCGTGGATGTACGTGTGCTCGTTTTTTTGGGTTCGCTTCAAACTGACTGCTGCAAATCATCCGGGTCGGAGGCTCCAATCCCTCTTTCTCCCAAGAAATGAGCACCGCATCCACCTTTCTCGGTGCCGGAGGCTCCAGCCCGCAGCCTTTTTGTCGCCAGCCGCGGGCAGCCGCCCGGCGTGCGCTTCCTCACGTGCTAATAATTCTCTTGTGTCAGAATAAAGCCCTCGTGCTTTTGTTCTGAGGAGAGATGCGGCCGTTCGCCAGGTAAAATCCCAACGCAGAGCGCAGGGGTTAAACCAGGAGGGGAAGGAGAGCTCCGGTGTCTCCCCAGCTCAGGGTCGGGGAGAGGAGGAGGACGGGCGAGTCTCCCCCCCACACGCGGGATGCTAAAGCGGCGAATAAATAGGGCATCTGTGGAGGAGGGGTTTCCTCTTCCATGCCTGCCTGGTCGCACAGACGGTCCCCCCTTGCAGCTTGGGATTTGCAGGCTGAGGAATGGTTTTCTCGTGCGAACCGTAAGTGCGGCGTGGGTGCGCGGTGCCGGTGGGTTCTGGTGGGCCCGGGGGGAGCGGAGCGATGCCATGCGATGCTCTGCGCCAGCGCCTCGCCGCAGCTCGCTCTGCACGAGTGGGTGAGTGGGAAGTGCGGCACGCTAGCAGCAGGGGTAGATAGCGCTCAGGGGCCTCTCGCTTGAAATCAGCTGTGTTCGGGGGCTGGCACCCGAGGCGGTGGAGGGCTGTGACAACAACCTTTGGGCTCGCTTAAGGCGGGGTGACGCGAGAAAAGCCTCCCGCAAAGCCTCCTCCGGCGCGGCCGCCGCTTCTCCCGGCGCGCACACAGCCCACGGCTCCGGGCGGCTGGCACAGCACCAGCACGGACCGAGAAATGGCCTTGCCTTTCGCAGCAAAGGCCTAAGGTTTGCCTTGGGCATCACCTCTCCAAACCGGGGCTTTTGTCCCTCTCACGGTTACGCTCCCCCTGCGACTCACTGAACAAAGGTTTCCTGGGCTGTGCATCTCATTGGCGTCGCTGCTGGTAAACAATCCTGTCAGCTGGCAGGGCCATTTCAGCCCCTCCTCCGAAAGACGTGTACGTTGTCACTTCTTTTGGTGCGTGTGAAGGAGTGTTTGGAATATACATCAGGATATTTTTCATTATTTCAGACACTAAAATTTGAATATTGTTGTTTACTTCATTTGAGCTTCCCCCGTACCTTTTCTTGCAGCATTTTGACAGCTAAAGCAATGCAATTGGCATGCTTTTTGTAATTCTTTTAGTTTGTGTGAGTACATTTCAACCAGCCTGGAAGCTCCTTCTACTTCTGGGTAATTCCTGAGTAGTTACTACAAATATACTGTGTATTTTTGGGGCCAGGCAATGATTCAGCCTGAGACAGCTTAATGCTTTTCTCTTGTAACCCAATGCTGGCAACTTCATTGAGGGTATTAAGACACAAATCCAATCTCGAGTCAGGTCAGTTAGTCCTTCTGTTCACTCTTGCAGACAGCTTTTAGTTATAATCTCCTAGTTTTGTTCTTTTTCTGCCACTTCTATTGTGGTGTAAAGATTAAAATATTCAAAAACTGGCTTTGTTTGGCTTATCCCAGGCAACTTATGTGTGTGACTAAGTGCTAATCAGTGGTTTTCTTAGCTCGGACCATTGCAAAGGACAAGTCAAGTCTGAATTTGTTGGGGGTTTTTTAGATTAGTGGTGATATTTTTAATGTATTTTTAAAATTATTACCTTTTTTTTCTTCTGGAGTCAGGTTGCATTGTGGCAGGTGAGTTCGCAGTGAGAAGTGAACGATGGATAATCAGGCCTTCTGTCAGTAAACAGTAAATTTTTCCTGTCAGACCAATCTCAATTAACTTGAGAATCACACTTCACAGAGGAAGAATTCAGTCAACAGTGGTGGCATCTTCCACCTTTTGGAAAAAGCTGATTTTCTTTGCATCACTTGAACTTTTAGTGCTGTTAATTAACTATGTTGGGTGATTGATCTGGACCTGGTAGGAAGCTTTTGCCCCCAGGCTTGGAGGCTTGCACTGTGCACCTCCATCCAGCTCCCAGAAGGGCTGTCTTTACCCAGAAATGGTCAGGATGCATCTAAAAAGAATAATTAAATTTCCTTCATGCGATGAGCAGGTGATTTGGAGGAATATTTTCAGTGTACAAATATGCATCTGAGAATACTGGTTGCAAATTAAGACTTTCTTGGTTGTAATTAGTGTATTTCACTCTTTTCTTTGTGCTGTAGCCAGGGAAATTGCAGTTCCCTGTGACTTCTGTGCAAGTTGAGTATGCTCATGGAGAACCTCTGATTTTTCATCCATTTGTTTCTTGCTTCAGGGTAGAACCCTGCCCTTCACCTTGGTCTCTGTGTCTGCTGGCACAAGCAGATCAGCCAATGTGAATATGTGGACAAGGCTGCCCTCCAATTTCTACACTGCACCAGTGTGAATTTTTGTTAGGTTATTGTTCTTCTTTGGCTGCTTTGCTCAAGTTTGAGATGAATGACTTAGCTCATTAGGGGTGTTTAAATGACTGGCAAATGCAGTGTTCTATCCAGAATATATAACAGATTAAATTACTTAATTACAATGGTGTGTCTAATGGCAATTGCTAGAAAGTAAATACAAGCTTGCAGTACCACAATGATGCTGTCTTTGAGACTGTTGCTTCTGGTAACACTAGAAGATAAAGATCCTCATACTTATGGTGAGATTTGTAACTTGAAATTCTGAGTGATTTCTGAGCCAAAATAGTATCAGAGTGGTGGTGCAAAAAGCCAGGCTTGGATTCTAAAACTGTTTCTTTTTAAATTTATCAAATGTGCTTTCAGTCATAAAGACGTTTATTTGTAATGTAATATCCTTTGGTTTTGCTTTGGACTTCCTTGGCTCTGTTCTTCTATCCACTATGCGGCTGAAGAAAGATGTTTTGCAGCCTGTGAATTTTTCTGTAATGCAGCTTCAGGGGTGGGAAGCAGGTGAATGCAGGCAGAGAAAGGAGCACAGGGAGGCAGAGATGATCCTGAGCAGCACAGTAAGCTATGGTCTCAGCAGGTCAGCTGTGCCATCAGATGGTCCCAACATGTGCACGTCTCCAGAGCAGTTGTGGGAAGCATCGTGGAATATGCAGAAGTAAATTGCCACAGGATACAGTCAGGGATAGTGCAGAGATCAAGCCTTGCTTTCCTCCTGACTGGCCTGAAGTCATGCAGAGTTAATAATGCAACAGTGGAGATGTTCAGCTCAGACTCTTCCATTCTGTGCTCAGCACCGAGCCTGGATTGTCCATCTCTCCAGGGAAAAGGGCTCCCGAGTCACCTGCCTTTGGAGGGCCACATCCCTTGGGAGTCACTGGCACTGCTGAGCATCATAACCAGCCAGATCCAAACTAACTGGTGGCAATAGGGCAAGAGGAAGAATTAGCTCTCCTGGGTAAATAACTGCCAGCCCAAGACAGCACAAGAAAATGGTGCCATGACATGTTGATTAAGTACCATTTAATAGAAGCAAAACCAGGAAGATTTTTACAGCAGCTGTTTGCTTGGGAGCCAGATGCTGTCTGCATACAGGGTTGAACTTGGGAGCAAAATTCTGAAAAAAAGCTTGTTAAGAAAAGCAAGAGCAGCTAAATGCTTTTGTCATCCACTGGTTTCCCCTCAATCAGCTGCAGCAGTGAGAAGCAGAGTCTGTGTAAAGGGGCAGAGGCAGCTGCCTTGCACTTTGCACTAGTATCAGCAGCTTTGTGGGTGCAAGGCAGGAACAAGCTGGACCATGGACTTGGGCCACATCCTTCAGGCTGGCTTGCAGGGTTACATCAGACAGGCAATACTAATTTTGCTTTTGGAGAGTGCAGAGTTGCTAAATACCTGCCAGGAGCTTTAGTGTAGAACCATGTTTTTCTCACCCTCTTTGTAAAACAACTGAAAATACTGCCTGGTGCTTTTGGGACAAGAGGTAGGGGAAGTTTTCCATGCTGCTGATCCATGAGACCCTAAACTTGCTGGGCTTACTCTGTACCTTCGCAGTAAACACCAGGACTGATCCCATATCTCCTCCATAAGTGCTTTACCTTAACTCAAGTGTCTAGCTGACGTGTGTATCCTCTTTGGTTACCTTAAGGTTGTTAATAAGATCAGTTGTTGCTTACAGGGTGCCATATTCATGATGGATTATGTGTCCTGCATATCTTCTGTCATTGTATCATCAGGCAGCTCTAAAAACCATTCATTACAGACAGTTTGGACCACTTTCCTCTGAAACTTGCCAGGATAGTTTGGCAGCAGGCAGGACAGGGGGCTAGGAAACTGTCCAGGTACCCTGTCAGGGCACTTCTGCCCTGGTGTAATCTGTCCCTGCCTGCACTACATGAGCTTTACATCCCTCAGCCTGCGCAAGACCAGTGTTGCCAAGTAAATCAGGGCTCATCTCAGACCCCACAATAGTACCCTGCGTTTTGGGACATGCATTGAACCCCTTGAACAAGCTGCCCTTGCAGACACATTGCTGATTTGTTTATATGATCACAGTTCCCAGCCAGTGTGGTCAGGGAATGGGAAGTGTTTCAGCCTTTTCACAATGCATACTTCAAACTTCTTGTGCTGCACTTGACTTAAGTAATGAGGCTCATCTTGGTAGTTGCTAGACCAGGCAGTAGCTATAGGTTTAATTTGCAAGTTTGTGTTTTAGAAATCACATGCAAGGTTCAAAAATTCATCCCAAGGCACAAGAACATAACTAGAGATCAGGAGAACAACACAGGGAAGCAGTGCTGGCTAGGAAGTGGATTCTCCCTGGGACACAGGTGGAATGATTGATTTCACCTGACCTTAGAGTCTGCAGTGTTGAATATTTATAGTACTGCAGGGTAGCCATTGCAGTTCATGAGGAGAAATATGTTCTTTTTGGTACAGTTCATCTCGTGGTCTTGATGTTTAAGACAGGTCTGATACAAATAATGGTTTTTTTTCCCTCCATTAACTACCAAGGTCTAGATGACAAGCTCTGAAATAAGTCTGAAGAGATAAGTGTCACCCTGGTGTTGCATTTTTAGTAATTTTTGTTGGGAATTGCAATAAATGAGAATTTCAAGAAAGATTTGAGAGTAGTGAGGTAGTTTACCAGATATTCTTCCAACACCTGGAGACAAATTTGCCAAAATATAAAAGTGTGCTACTCGGATAATTTGAGGGGCTGATATGAGGTTTTGACATGGGAATGTGCTGTTAAGGCTGGAAGTAAAAAAAAAAAGTTTGTCTGCAGTTTGCAAGCTGTGCTACAGACAGCTGTAAGAAAACTAAATGATCTCAATGGCTCATTTCTTGGCCATTGCACAAGTCTGCTTTGCCATTTGATATTTTCCCCCTTCAGGATTGTTTTTTAATTTTTCACCCATCAGCAGAGTCTGGCATATCTCTGCACATTTGTGTGGTGTTTAGAAGAGCTTTTGATGTTGTGGTGCTACAATTCTATAGCAGTTGTTGTTCAGGCATTCTCCTTTCCTGTCATCCAGAGGGTGCTGAGGCACTGGCACAGGAGCCCAGAGAAGCTGTTGATTTCCCATCCCTGGAAGTGTTCAAGGCCAGGCTGGATGGGGCTTGGAGCAACCTGGTCTGGTAGAAGGTGTCCCTGCACATGGCAGGTTGGCAAAAGGTGATCTTTCAGGCCCTCCCAACCCGAACCATTCTGTGATTCTGTGATTTTCCCAGGGTTTTGGACTGGTAGTTTGTGCAGATTCTGCCTCTCTTGGCAAAGTGGTACCTTGCTTATTAATGTGGGCATGTTGGTTGCTGAAGAAGATGCTGAGCGTAATTCACACCAGGAAAATCAGACCATAGATACCCATTTTAGTTTAACTGTGGCAAATTATGTTGCAGATTCCCACTTAGATGAATGTCCAGTGCTCCCTAGCAGATGAAAATTCACCTTTCTCATACAGTTTCATAAAAGCCTTCTCCCAAGACCTGCTTGCAGCTGTAGGGTAGGGGCCTGCTGAGCCAATTTAGGTAGGTTTTGACTAAAATATGGCTCTGATTTACAGACAGCAGCTTGATGTGACATGGCTTCATAAAGCCATGCCTGTCATCACCTCCTGCTAACATCCTTTCCACTGATTGACCATCTTTGTAACAAAATGTTCTTCCTGGTTTGCTTAGGGTGAAGAAACTGAAGGAAACATTTGCTTTTATACAACTATTGGACAAAAACATGAGTAACCTTCGCACCTGGCTGGCCCGGATTGAGTCTGAGCTTTCCAAGCCTGTTGTTTATGACATCTGTGATGACCAAGAAATCCAGAAGAGACTGGCAGAACAGCAGGTGGGAAATAACAGCAGCCAGAGTAAATGAGCTAAAATGCTGCTGATTGGTCCTGGTATAAAATCACCTGTTTCTTTCCTTTAGCAAGCCCTTCTGACTGTTTGCTTTGCATGGCATGTTCCTGCCAAGATGCGTTACATGGAAAATTTTTATTTGTAATTCCAGTATTGCGTTGAATTACCCCCACTTCTCCCTCCCCCCCTTCACCCAAGGAAAACACGCAAAATACAAACAAAAGCAGATTTGTTCAGTTCAGTACAGCAGATTTCCTGAGGACTAGGCAGGGCACAGACAGTGGGCAGAGTACATGAGGATGACTTAGACTGACAAGGCGTGAATGCTGCTCTCTGCAAAGTGGCCGTGACACATCCAGGCGCTGCGATTTGATGCATTGCCCTCGCTGGCTCCAGTTCTTGTCCCTTCCTTGCAGACAGCAGAGCAAGCTTGGCAGAGCAGGGTGCTTGAGCTTTGGAGGGTGGGCTTGTGCAGACACACCTTTGGCTGAGGTTTAATCCAGAGGAAGGCTCTGAAGATCCCACAGGGCTGGGGAGCTGGCTCGTGAATCCTGCTGAGACAGCAAGTGTGAACCAACCTCGTACTGCTGGGTGTTGGTGGGCATTTATCCAAGGCAGTGCCTTACTAGGGCGGTCCTAGGAGTTGGATAGTCGTGGAGTAAATTTCTCTAGCCAGCAGCCAGGTGAGGAAAAGGAACTTCTCCAAAGCATAGACTTGATGGTGGAGTCATCCTTTGCTCAGGGCTGTGCTGTAAGTGTGCCCAGGTTCTAACTGCTTAGCTGTCATCTGGCCTTCATGTTAAACAACAATATTTGCCCAAAAACTAAAAATCAAGAATAAGTCTGTCAAGCTTGGAAGCTTTATGGCATCCGCCTTTAAGAACACTTATTGGCATCCTTCCCATCCTTTCCTTCTTTTCTCTCTGGCTTCTGCTTTCGTGTCTAAGGATCCCTGAGTGACCCAGACCTGGGGACAGTGTTCTCTGCTGGCTCTCTGCTCTCTGTTCCCTCTGTGTGGCTCTCCTTGCACTCTTGTCCCAGATGTCACAGGAAGGGCCAGCTCCTCTGCGGCAGGAGTGGAGGTGGCTCTCACTGACTGCACTGCAGGAGCTGGTCAGACACCAGAAGCCTTGGCCCAGTGCCTGTGATGGTTCCATCTGCATTGGGAATGGTCGTGTAAACAAGGAAATATTTTCTTCTCATCCAAACCTTTTGCATTCTCAAAGGCCGTGATAAATTGCCAGGCAGAGCAGAGCGTGGAGCACGAAGGAGTCGTGTCCAAACAAATTTATTTTTATTATGAGCATTTAAGCTTCAGCTGGCTATAAGAGCCATCATTTGCTGCTCAGAGCCACTTACTGCTTTATGTTTTGGATTCTGTTTTAAACACAAACCTCTAGGCACCTCTGGACTCCTTCTACTGTAGCTTTTTAGCAGGCTGAGTATGAGAAGATTGTGCTGACTAAAAAGACCACAGTAAAAAGAAAGGCTGCTTTTGCACTGCATTTGTGAAACATTTATCTGAATGCAAAAAGTAAAATGATCTTTCCTGGTTTTATCTGTACAATTATTTCAGCAAGAGCAGAGCAGTGGTGAGAAATATGCCCTACAGGCTTCTTTTGTTTGATATCCATGACTGGAAAAGCTTTACCTGTGCAGTCTTGAATAATGAAATTTAAAAGCCTTGTGTATCCACGGAGGTGTTTTATGGCATGTTTGTTCAATTAAAGGATGACGATTACAACATGAATAACGTTTATTCTAAGATTGCAAGGGTGTTTCACTAATGCTAAAATCTGGCAGTGTGTAGTCCATTTAAGCTCTCTGGGCAATGCTATGCAGAGTTGAAGGAATGGTTTCTTTGGGGACTCAGTGTATGTTCCTCACCCCCTCACTTAGTTAGTAGTGTTTGTCTCAATGCACTGGAATTTAATGAATTCAGAAGAGACTCTGCAGGTATCAGTAGTGAGGTAGCTCCCAGCTGCAGAGCCTGTGTTGAAAAGAACTGATGCATCTTGCTCAGAAAAACAGCTGTGAATCCTTAGTAAGCTGTAAAAATTTCTGTTGGGTCTCCTTCTGGCAGTCTCTCATCTGTGTAAAGAATTTCACTTCTACATTCCTTAAAGCAGTTCATTACTACAAATTCCACAAGCCATATTTTGACGATTTATGGCTCAGCCCTTGATTCAGGTACCTGTGTAACCACTGAGGACTGCCACTGAGTGATACTCAATTCCTTGCAGCTTGTTGGCTTCTGGGAAAAATCTTCCTTCAACTCCTTTTGTATTTACTACCAGCTTTGTCTGTTTTGGGAGTTTTTGTTTGTTTTGTTGTGGGGTTTTTAAGTCTAGAGCAAAACCAATTCTGCTTACTCTGTTGACTGAAATCAGTAAACACCATTTAATGGAAATTCCAGTCCACTTTTGTCAGAAAAACACTCATTTGTGTTTGTTGCTCTAGTATTATTCTAGCAAGAGTCTCTTTATCCTTCGTTAGAAAAGCCAGAAATGGATTGAAAAAATGGAACTGTAGTGCCTGTTGTAATTTAATTAATATTTCAAGTTGGCAGTATAGTATAGATCTATCTTTTCAATAATAAATATTTAGATGAGGCTTTTTTTTTCCGTATTTCAGTTACACTGACTTTAGGAGTAGTGATGGGTACAGGATGAGAGGCCAGACTATCATGGAGATGCAGGCTCTGGAAAAGAAGCTTGTAGTGTAAATTAGACAAAAGGTCTTTGCCAGACCCTTTGAAACAGTTTGTCAGAACAGAAGCCCTACAAGAGGGAATAAGAAAAGTAGTGCAACACCAGGTTTTTGTGTCTCCTGCTACAGCCTGCGATCAGTCACTAAAATGCACGTACTGTACTAAGAGTTCTCTGACAAGCTTTTCAGTGTAGTAACCTGATATGAGACAGTCACCTTGTGCTGTCAAAATTAATAAGAATTTCTTTATGGTATATGTAAGGTTTGGATTTTGAATGCACATTAAAATTGTCCAGACTATTAACGAGAAGATTGAGTTTAGACTGAGACACGAAAGGTGGACAACCCTTTTTTGCATGGCGGTTCTCTCCTTACCTGTATCATCTGCACAGCTCATCCTGCAAGTCTTTTCTAAAGCTAAACAAGGTTTTCCTGACACATGGACTGCTCTTTCCCCATCCTCTGCAGCATTTTGAAAGGGTATGGCTGAAACATAGCCACGCATGTTTCCTTCCACTGACGCCGTTCTTTTGCCAATGGCAGGACCTGCAGCGAGACATAGAGCAGCACACGGCGGGCGTGGAATCCGTGTTCAACATCTGTGAAGTGCTGCTACACGACTCAGATGCTTGTGCTAATGAGACAGAGTGTGACTCCATCCAGCAAACCACCAGGAGCTTGGACAGACGGTGGAGAAACATTTGTGCCATGTCTATGGAAAGGCGAATGAAGTAAGTCTCTTCTTACCCTACAGAAGCCTGTGGCAGCATTTGGAGGAAACAGTGTAGCTTTTTCCACAAGCTGAATTTTAAAAAGGATAAAAGAATCCAAAGTTGATAGTTAGCTTGTGATAAAACCTTTCTGTTTTTGCTCTCTCAGAATCGAGGAAACCTGGCGACTGTGGCAGAGGTTTTTGGATGACTATTCTCGCTTTGAAGATTGGCTGAAAGCATCTGAAAGTATAGCAGCTAGGCCTAATTCTTCAGAGGTTTTGTACACACATGCAAAAGAGGAGCTGAAGAAATTTGAGGTGAATTTTTTAGCTTCCTTTTTTATTATCAGCATCAGGCTGCTGAATACTTGTTGTCTGTGCAGAATGCCTGGGTCACTGGAAAATACCAGTTTGGCTTTGGTAGCATAGAGAACATAAATAATTTGGTGAGTGTGCAGCTGCTAGATGTCTGTTTGTCTCCAGAACTTTTTTTTTAACATGGAGAATACAATGCTCTGAACAGACACTTAAAAGTTAAAGCCTTGCTTTTTATAGGTGAGAGACTTTTGTAGTTTGATATTAATTTTTTCTTTCTTTTCCTAGTGAGCTAAGTCTGAGCAGATGGTTTAAAATATGGGTCTTAAAATCTAGATTTAGTTTTGCAGTTGGAAGGTCTATTTTTATTGGGGAGGGCACCATCTCTCTTGATGGCTAACATCCACATCCTTACCCTTACCAGGGAGTCAGTGTCTTGCTTTGCCTTGCAGGCGTTCCAGCGGCAGATCCACGAGCGCCTGACGCAGCTGGAGCTGATCAATAAGCAGTACCGGCGCCTGGCCCGCGAGAACCGCACCGACTCCGCCAGCAAGCTGAAACAGATGGTGCACGAGGGCAACCAGCGCTGGGATAACCTCCAGAAACGAGTCGCTTCCATTCTCAGGAGGCTCAAGGTGTGGCTCAGTGGAGTGAGGGAGTGAGGAGCACTCGCAGGTTTCTGCAGGAATTACCTGAGAGCAAAACCTACATCAGAGTCTTTGTGCTCTGAGGTAGTGGCATAGGAAACCAGCTCTGGAAGGGTCACCAAGTACATGGCATAAACCTGACCTTGGCAGATTGGTTCTTGGCAGCTGAAGAAAAGCTTAAAGGAATTACGAGGGCAGATTTTGTAAGGTGGTTGCAGGTCTCGCTGCTCCTATCACACTTTCCTCTTACCCAGTTGTAATGGGTGGATGTGTTCCTGCACTTGCACCTTTCCTTAGATAAGAGGCAGAGAGACAAAAGGGCACCAAGTGTAGATATGGTTTGGAGTTTCCAACTCAGCTCTACTTTGTGCCAAGTTGTGATTCACCGACAAGGCATTAAACATGGAGATATGATGGAAAGGCACAGCTCCTGCTGTGCTTCCTGCCTGATGAGGAATGCTGTTGAAGAGTGTATTTATGACACTTCAAAGAAGTATCCTGCTCATCATTAAAGTGATCTCTGGGCAGATACTGTGTGCTGTGCCCTGGGGGAAAGTTGTCACTGCCAGATTTTTAAATATAGCAGTGCTGCAAGCAGCTGACAGGGAAAACTGTTAGCTCCCAGAAGTCAGTGGATGAGGCAGTGAGAACAGTGATGGGGCTTGACCTGTGCAGCTACAAATTGTTGTCTTTGGGATGTTATATGATCCCCTTCCTGAACAGTAAATCCACCCACGAGGACAGGCAAGCTGCATGTCTGTTAGCAGCTTCTGTGGAGGATGCCATGCCAAATGGTGCATTAATTGCACTGGCGTGGTCATCCATGATCCAGCCTCTCCATTGTAAAATCAGTAAAAGCTGATTTTAATCTCATAGCTTTAATTAATTAGAAATGGGGCTTGCTTCCTTTGTTTATCTCTATTTTAAGTTCAGAACAAATTAGGTTTAAGCCTCAGTCCAAGTAACTGTCACACTGGTATAATGGTGTGGGAGAAGAAATCAAGAATATAATTTTACAGAAGCATCTTTAACTGCTAAAAATTTATTCCCTCTTTCATACAAATCGTGAACTAATGTAGGGCACTGTTCTATCATCACTACAGGAAGAGGACAGGTTTTATACATGGCATGCTGCTCTTTGTGTCCTGATGGCCTTTAAGGTGAACAGGAATTTTTAAATAAAACACTGCTTTCAGAGGGCTCCTGTGACCCATCTCTTTTAGTAGCGGAAGTCATGTAACACTGGCTCCTTTTTTCCATCCAGCACTTCACTAATCGGAGAGATGAGTTTGAGGGCACGAGGGAAAGCATCCTTGTCTGGCTCACAGAAATGGACCTACAGCTGACAAATGTGGAGCACTTCTCCAAAAGTAACTTTGATGACAAAATGCGCCAGTTAAATGTACGTATCCTTATGAAGCATTTGTTTACTATAGCCCAGTGATCCTCTTGGGCTGCCCTCTCTTGACACAATCATCCATTTTCTGTAACTTCACAACACCCACCAGATCTCTGTAGGACTATATTTAAGACACCAGTAAATTGTTAAGATATGTTGTCTGAATCAAGATTAAAATGCGTAGTATTTAAATCAGATTCAGTGTTCAAGCTCAGTTCTGTCCTGCCATTTTCTCTTGACGATATGTCTCAGTGGCTGTGGTACCTGGCCTGGAAAGTAGCAGATGCTGGTTAACAGTAAGAGCTGCGTTCCTAAATTCAGGCATTTTTTTCTGGTGCAGATCTTTTTTTTAATTGGCATTATAGTACAATCTCTCCTCTGAGCTCATTGTTTGTAGCTGGGAATTTGAACAGAAATTAGACATCAGGAATGTGCAATGATTCTTAGGAATATACTAGTTCTTTGCTACCTCATATGCTCATTTCTCCCTGCACTCTTACTATTTTGGGATGTAGATTTACTGCTGTGTAGGGTAAAGGCCCAAGCAACCAAACAGAGAAGTTTGTGTGCACCTAAGAGAAAAATAAATTCCGATTAGCTGAACTCTTATATCATAATCCCTTGCAGTCTCAGGACACTGCAGCCATTTTGATGTACACATGGGTGGAAAATGCCACTTCATTTGGGACTCTAATTCTGCTAATAAAACAAACCTTGGGATCTCTTGAGTAAAAAGATATTTGCCAAATTAAATTAGACAATAATGTCAATTGCTGCTTGTCTTTCACTGCAGTGAGCTAGCAAAGAGGGACAAACCTTAAGCTGGAAAGGGCCGATACAGAAGTAATTATTTTTTCTTCTATGTTCCAAATAGGGTTTCCAACAGGAGATAACACTAAACACCAACAAAATTGATCAGCTAATTGTTTTTGGGGAGCAGTTGATTCAGAAGAGCGAGCCTTTGGATGCCATCCTGATTGAAGATGAATTGGAAGAACTTCATCGATACTGTCAGGAGGTGTTTGGGCGAGTTGCCCGGTTCCATCAAAGACTGACTTCAAGGGATCCTGTAAGAAGCAGCAGTTGTTTCAATCCTTTGACATGATTTTGGTGTTTGAATTGCAGTGCTTATTTTGGTTTTTGGATTGCAATTGCTTATTCCTAGCAGCTTGACTGAGTGTTTTGAGCTCCCAGGGGTCAGGAGCTCTGCAGTAGGTGTGTCAGCTTTGCTAAATCGTTGTTGCCACTCTATCATCTCATGCCTCTCCATCTGCAGAACCTGGATAATAGCATGGAGGTAGTTCATACGGTTCAGAATTCTATAGTTGTGGCTTGAAGGCTTCAAAATCTTTTTAGGTGTTTTTAATATCACTTTGTTTTCTTTAATACAAATGACGTGGTTAGAATATCTCTTTACGCATTTGATTGTCCACTCCATCTGTCCACTTTGAGAGCCCTGCATGGGAACAGCATGCACTTTGCTTTTCCCTGGGAGCTTTCAGATAATTCGTAGTTTGCCTGGTCTTAAAAAAGAAATATGATCTGTTAGAAAGCCAGGTAAAGGAAGTAACATGAACAACTACAAGTAGCTGTTCACTCCTGCCTGAACATAATTTCCTTGCTGACCTGTGAAGTCCATGTGGGACTGTGTACTCTTCCTGCAGACCAGCGAGCTGTTATGGTGGTGGCTGAGAGCCTTGAAAAAGTGGAGGTAGCTGCTGATGTGAGGATTGGTCTTGGCAGAAGAGGAAGAAGGCAGAAATTATGTTTCCCTTTAATTTTAGGCGTATGGTCTTTGGTTGCTGCCGCTGACTACCAAACTGTCTCCTCTAGCTAGTTCTGTGTGACTCAATCATTAGCTCATTAAGATTCCTTGTAAATCTTATTAATATGCAATAATTGTTACTTATTTGTAGGGATTGGATGATGAAAAGGATAACTCTGAAAATGAGACAGATCAAGAAGACTCCAGAGAAATCCGGAATGATCCCTGGCATAAGAAGGCCATCACTGAGGGACCCTCATCAACACAGTCACTTTGCCACCTTGTGCCCACTACTCAAGGCCATGAGAGATCAGGCTGTGAGACCCCTGTCAGCGTTGACTCCATCCCACTTGAGTGGGATCACACAGGTGACGTGGGAGGTTCTTCCTCTCATGAAGATGATGAAGAAGCAACATACTACAGTGCTTTGTCAGGTGAGAGCCAATGTCCAGCAGTTTGGTTTGGACAGCTGCAGGATGTCCCTGTGTGGGAAGGGAGGGGGATTGAAGTCTTGCTCCCACATTGTTGGATGGTTTTCAAGTACCATTAATAGATGGATGTCTTGATGAAGGAAATGGTACTGTCTAAACCAAGCTTGTATCTTTAGAAACATAAGGTTTTGGAAGCCTTACTGTTTAAGAATGTTTGAAAATGGTACCAACCATTTACTTTGTTCTTTGTCTTTGCTGTCCCTCATTGTTTCAGTTGTTTTTAATAGTTGGAAAATATTGAATAGTGAGGAAAATGACATTATTCTTTTTTCAGATGTAGAAATCACTGAAAACCCTGAGGCATATCTTAAAATGACCACAAAAACTTTGAAAGCATCTTCTGGTAGGCACCTGCTAATGCATGTGTCTGAACATGGCAATCTCCCTGTGCTGCACGCTATATTCCTCAACCTCTCTCATATGTAATGTCTGACTTCCTGCCTTGTGTGGACACCATGTCTCATCCTGCCATGGTGTTCTTACGCTGCAGTATCCACATGTACATTAAAAGCAGTCAAGAACACACCATTTAGATTTTGCCTGGTAAATTCCAAAGTGGTTAATGTGCATTTCATTGTACTGATCCAAAGTCTTTTGGTTCTTTCTCGGTGGTTTGCTCTGGGTAGTATCAGTTTTTGGTTGTTTCTAATTTTGGTTGCATAATTGCTGAAGGCAGTAGCTCCAACTCTGCAAGTATTTTTTTTGTGGTTTGTGCATGACAGAACTATGTGTGTCCTGTCTGTTAAATCCAGAACAAACATTCTCCAAACCAGGACATGTCTAACTTGCCCCTACTGACATGTTGCAGATGTGTGATAGTTATTGTTGGGATGCAAACTTTCAAAACCACGGTGCAGCCTTGTCTTTTGGGGTTTTTTTGAATACTCATACCTGTATTAAAGCATTTTCCAGAAGAAAACAGAATGTCCCATAACTGCATGGCTCTCATCTCATTACCTTTGAAACACTGTTGATGTTTTGCAAATGTGCATGCTTTGCAAGGAAAGCTGCAAAACTGTCATTTTTATGCCATAACTTGATGCCATTTTATTCAAAGCGCTTTCTAACTTAATACAAAGCAACAGCTTCCCCGTGGAGGTGGGATCTTGCACTCATGATGTGTGGTTTTGGTTTTATTTGTTTCAGGAAAATCTGTTTCAGAAGCTCATCCTTGGCATTCTCCGGGGAGCCCAGTCTGCAGGAAACACAGATACAACCAGGCAGAGATGGTTGGAAATGTGTTGTCTGGACCAGAGACAAGTACTCCCTATAAACCAGACTATGTGAGTTAGAGGCTCTGTGGGCACTGAATCTGTACTAGAGTCTGTTGGTTTGTCGTTCTATGTAATTCCATCCTCTTCCCTTCTCCAGCATCAAGGAAAAGAATAGTTGGAGGGGGGAATTGTCACTTCATGCAAACTCAGACATTGTTTCTGGTGGCTCAGGTTGGACTCCTGGTCAGTCAGTGTCTGGAGGAATTTCCTTCCTCTGTTATCATAGGACAAGTCTAGAAGAATTTAACCCTCAGAAGGGAGAGGGTGTGAATCTCTTTATACCTACTAGTATATCTGCCTTTCCTAAGCAAATTTGAAGGGTCCTTTTCTAACATGCAACACACCATTTAATCTGCTTCCAGGCACTGAAAAATGTGCTAAAAATGGTTTATTGTCCATCGGTACCTCAGCCTTGTTGGCTGTTGGCTAGCCATGGTTTCACCAGCAGCTGCCAGGCTCGATGGATCTGGATCCATTGTCAGCAATCTTCCAGACAGAGTGGTACTGGTGTCAGACTGCTTTTGTCATCATTAATCCACTCTCAGTGCCTTAGAGTCAATATTGCCAAGACCCACAATCCAACAAAGACCATCAGCAAGTGTCCATTGTCTGGTACATGTATTGCAAAAGCAATTAATTTGTCATGGCCACTCTTGCAATAATCGGCATCACCATGGTGTGTGTTTGTTTACTGGAAGGTCACAGAGAGGCAGTGTAAACTGTTAGCAAAGCTGCAGAAGCCCAGTGCTAAATCTGATGTACAGGAGCTCAGCAGCAGCACAGCCACCCCAAAGTAACACAAATTAAGTTTGACCTTTGACAGCTTGTTAACCTGCAGGGCTCACCCACCAAAATGTCATTGCAGGTGAAGCAGCTCAGCTCTGCAAGCAGCAACAGCAGCGGCAAGGAGAAAATTCCATCTGCCAACATGAGCGATGAGGAGCCCCAAGATGACCAAGAGCTTGTGAATATAGCAGCAGCAGATAAGCAGTCAGGTACGGAGCATTAGGAGTGGCTTTGGGGCTGTGGTGTTTGTCCTGTGACTCTGGGGTGACACAGCAGACGGCACAAAAGCAGCACATTTGGGAACAAAAAAAAAAATTAATGTATTTTGCCAAGTTTTGCTAAGCTGCCTTCTCACCTGGTACTGTTCAACCCATGTGTGCTGTTCTAAGCTTTCACATTTTCTGCCAGAACTGAGATTTTTCTCTCTCATAATACGCTTCTATTTCTTTGCTGTTTGAAATAAATGTGAATGCTTCTGTTTTTGTGGGATACTGAACACTTGAGACTTTTAAACAGATTTCATACCCAAGTCTCTGTCTAAAATAAGATTGCTCTGTGGAGTTATTGGCACTCCATATAACAAGATGCTGCAGCTCCCATTTGCAGAAATGTTTTGTCAAAGCTGGTAATGTATTCTGTTCTTCAGTGGTCCTTTCATCCAATAGACCAGCAAGCTGGTTCTCTTGACCTTTTGGGACCTCATTCCTGGTTTCAGGTGCTTGTGATTGTAACAACACATTGTCCTGCAATCACAAAAGCAAATCATGTGATAGATACAAAGAAGGCTGCAGCTGCATGTACCAGCCTTCTTAGTTTGTGCCTCTGGTCTCACAAATGGTCCAGGACTGTGTCCCATACGTGGGATGAATAGGAAAAGCCTGAGAATGGTTTAGATGTGCTTTCAGAAAGTGTTACTGGTCACACAGGTGGCATCTCCATGTCCTTTAGCACTGAACTGATGAAACATAGAGTCATTGGAATGGTTTGGGTTGGAAGAGACCTTAAAGTTATCTAGAACCAAGTCCCCTGCCATGGGCAGGGACACCTTCCGGCAGCCACAGCTTTTCTGGGCAACGTGTGCCAGGGCCTCAGCACCCTTACAGTAAAGAAGTTCTTCTGAATATCCAATCTAAACCTGCCCTCTGTCAGTTTAAAGCCATTACCTCATGCCCTATCAATGCACATCCTTGTAAAAGTCCCTCTCCACCTGTCTTGGAGCCCCTGTAGGTACTGGAAGTTGCTCTAAGGTCTCCCCAGAGCCATCTGTTCTTCAGGCTGAACAGCCCCAACTCTCTCAGCCTAGGAGAGGTGCTTCAGTCCTGTGATCATCGTTATGGCTTCCTCTGGACTCTCTCTGGCGGCTCCACATAGGCATAAAACACAAACCCAAGTCCTGACTTCTGGATCATATTTGTCCTGTGGTGAATTTTGGTGTTCATTAAATCACAGCTGGACTCATTGAATTCTGTCTCCTTAGATTTGCTCTGTTCTTCCGAGTGAATTAAAACATCTCCAATTAATGTGATTAAAATCCTGTGTAGCATTACTATGTGGATAA
Source organism: Origma solitaria (assembly GCA_013397895.1). Classification (NCBI taxonomy): domain Eukaryota; kingdom Metazoa; phylum Chordata; class Aves; order Passeriformes; family Acanthizidae; genus Origma; species Origma solitaria. Next base: position 622,531 of record VZRL01002501.1, on the reverse strand, counting down.
CCTGACCAGCAATATGAAATTTAGAGAATGCAGAATCTCAAGAAAAAATGTGGCTGAGTAACAGTAATACATTGCAGCAATTATTTGGCCTCAAGTAGAATGGAGAATAATTTACGTGCAAAACTTTTTGAGTCTCTTCGACACACTCTTCACCTTACTAAGAACTAAAGTGTTTGTTTTTCTGTTATTTGCAGGCATTATTGATAGGTGGGAGCTCATCCAAGCTCAAGACCTCAGAAATCAACTTAGGATGAAACAGAAATTGCAGCAGTGGCAGCAGCTGGACTCAGACCTCAGCGACATCTCTGCTTGGCTTGATAAAACTGAGCAAGAGCTGGAAGAGCTGCAAAAAGTGAAGCTTCCAACCAGCATGCAGGCATTGGAACAAAAGGTCAAGAAATTGAAAGTAAGTTATGGCATACTGAGACGAGGGATTTCAAGATGCTGACGTTTATCACTGTGTTTGTGCTCCTGGGATCAGTTGGCAGCATGGATGCCAATGGCAATGTTCCTGTGCCACAGGGGGGCTGACCTGCTCTCAGCTAAGAGGACTGAAGAGGGTCTTAGGCAAGGTTCTTCTGTCTTCATATGCAGAGATTGGCAGGCAGAAGTAAAAACCTCTCCACCTCTCCCTTTCTGTTTTCTCGCACAGTGATTTCGACATCCTTTCCTTGTTTTGTGCCATTCCCCTCTATGCAAACCAAAATCAGATTGCAAATTAGCCAGGTCAATATGCTGCAAAGTCTAGGCTGATTTTTTTTTTAATTGAATTAAGGGTGGGGTGTAATTCCAGCAGGAGACTGACAAAGATCTGCTCTAAAGCTGTGGTTTCTGCAAGTTGAGCCAGCAGGTTGCCAGGGCACATGTAAGAGCTGGGCTCCTATGTCTCAGGTAATGAAATGCCTCAGGTTGAAGTCTGGGAGAGGAAGTGTTCCTTAAATCTGTGGAAGTGCAAAATCCCTGTGTGTTCAACCCTCACCAGCAGCCCTATGGAGTCACCTGGAGGGTTCTGGTCAGTCTGGTGTCACCCTTGGGGTGATGCTCACAAACAGGACACTGCAGGACAGAGGAGGGATTTCTTAGGCATGCTTAGAGCGTGTTTGAGCCTTCACATCCTCGAGTAATTATTATGCCAGGGAGAATGACTCTGGGCTCCAGTAAAATTGGCTCTGACTCCTTCAGCCGATCTGGATTAGGCACCAAGCCCTAGGAGAGCTTTGCTGGTCCCTCCTGAGTGGAGGGAGGTGTTTCCCTTCAGCCTGGAGTTTGGTGTCTGACCTCCTCAAGGAGCAGCGCCTCATTTCTTCTCTCTTCTCATCTGCTTAAGAGGAGTCCAGCTGGCTGTAAATCCCCTTTGAAGACAGTTTGGCTTTATAGGGGTGTTAAAAGAGCCAGTGCACTCTAAGAAGTGAATTTCATGAGGTGTGAGGACATCCCAATTGTGTTGGATAAGGGTAAAGCCAGTCTGCCTGCAGACTGGCTTACTGATGTTCAGAAGTCTCTGGTGGACTGTTTGCTTTGTCTGATATTGATAGAAAGTTTATTGCTTGGAGGAGGGGGACAGGATTCTTCAATGGGTGAAAAATAATTTAGACCAGCAGTTTTCAACAAAGTGAGACTCAGATCTTGAGAATATGAAGACTGACACTCTTGGATAGAAAGGCTGCTGAGAAAAGCAATCTGGGCTGGGTGGCTTGTGGGATTCATCCTGCAGCTCTTACTTCTCCTACTGAAAGAGCAACTTGGAAAAGGCTGAGTACTCTTGATTCAAACTGTAAACTGGAGGGTACAAGGAAGGTGTTGTTTGGCATTCTTTTTTTTTTTTTTAGAAAACCTTCAGAAATGCAGGCTCAACCTTAACATAAAGGTGGTTAGGTGATATGGCCGTGACTTGGCAAATTACGTATTATTTCACCCTGCAATTCTAAGGGAGAAGCAGAAAGCAGGCAGGACTGCCTTTGGACCTTGACAAGACAGAGAAATGGGCTGACAGAAACTCAGACCAGAGAGAAGAAAAATAATTTCTCACAATGAGGTGGTCTGGTGTGGGATGAGTGGCCCAGAGGGGATGGGGAATCTCTGTCCTGCAAGATACTGAAAATTTGAGTGGATGAGGCCCTGAGTGTCCTCCTTGGAGTTTGAAGTTGGTCCTACTTGGAACAGGAGAATGAAGTACAGAAGATACCCCTTTCAGCATTATTCTAGGATTCTGAGGTGGCAAAATCTTTATGAATTAAGAGAAAATACTATGTGATGACCTATGGGAGTATTTGTCCAAATGTCAGGGAAAGAGGCAGCTCAGAGGAATTGAAAGGCAGATGTGGATTAAGTCATAATGCATGTGACTTAGGGAGAAGCACAGTCACGCTTATTTTCTTCAAAGTGAAGGTTTCGGTTTAAACAAAAAACCCAAACATAAATCTACCTTGATATGTTTCTTAACAGTATTGAAAAGCCACCAGATTCAAATGTCCTTCCCGAATACCTGTGATACTTTTGAGTGCATGGTTTTATTGTAAATAAACAACATATTTTCTATCATTCATAAAAGCCCCTAATCCTCTTTTTCTACCAGGACATGCTTAAAGCATTTGACAACTACAAAGCAGTGTTGCTTTCTGCTAACCTGAGCAGCAAAGAATTCCAGAAAGCAGACAGCACAGAGTTCAAAGAGCTGCAGAACAGGCTTCGGAAAGTCAACTTGCACTGGGAGAAAGCAACTCGTGCACTGGACAGCTGGAGGAAAGGTCTACAACAAGCCTTACTGCACTGCCAGGTGTGTGTCACATGCCAGCTTGGAAGGGAAAACTCTTTGGGATTGGGGTGCTGCTCAGGGGTAGATAAGGGGAGAGGGGTAATTCCTGCACGAGTGGAATGGTCACTCAAACCCGGCACTTTTGTTTCCTTAGAAAGTTGCCTCTGATGAATTGAAAGGGTTTGGCAAAAATACCTTTCAGCTGGATAATGCCCCATTACTACATGGGTGGAATAATTCAACAAGGTTTCTGTACCCTCACTAATTGTGAATTTGTGGTGGTTCTGTCTCTTCTGAGCTGGGCATTTTGTTTGTAGCCAGGAGAAGGCACTGCAAAGGTGTTTTTTCTCTTAAGCACCAATCTTTTGTTTATCTAGGATTTCCACGACCAGAGCCAAAAACTCATCCTGTGGTTAGCAAGTGCTGAAAGCCGGAGGAATGAAGCACAAATCACAGATCCCAATGCTGATCTCAATACAATACTGGAATGCCAAAAGGAGTTAATGGTAAGTGTCGACTTAACTGCAGCACCTCAGCTCTCCCAGAGAGTCAGGAGCTCTCACTACACAATGAAGAGCAGGATGTTTATGTCTCACAATGTCTGCAGCCTGTCCTCAAACCTGCTGTACTCACACATGTGGGTGGTTTCTGAAATGGACCAAGGCATTGCCTGTGCGAGGCAATTTTTCCATAATTACAGATCATAATCAGTCTTTATGCTGGAATAAGACTACTGATTTCCAAAATTTAATGTCTTCTCTATATGAATAGAGAAAACATTACATTCTGCTGCTAGAACTGTTTTTAAAAGTTAGCTTAAGTAGGTACAACCAATCTCTTCAAGAGAACTTCATTTTCTATGTAGTTGTAATAACCATTCCTGTGCCTTGTGGATTCTCAGGCAGGTTGTGCTATTCTTTAAAGCCTTCCAGGGTTCCTCCTTTTGGGATAACATCCTTGAAGTTGAGGGTAATGGTCTGTTGTTTTTGTTTGTTCTCAGCAACTGGAGAAGGAGCTGCTGGAGCAACAGCTTAATGTAAACTCCCTCCAAGAGCTCACTGCTTACCTGCTGCTGAAATCAGATGGTGATTACATTGAAGAGGAAGAGAAGGTCCATGTAATTGGAACGAAACTGAAACAGCTGATTGAACAAGTCTCTCATGACTTAAAAACAATACAAGGGAATCTGGTGAGTTGGAATTTAAATAACTCGTTCATGGATCTTCCTTACTGAAAAGAAATAGAATACTAAGAGTGAAGGTATTTATAAAAAAAACAGCTTAAAGCTTAAGTACTTCCGCCTTCATAAGCTGAAAAAAGAACAGTTAATTGTGGCTGTAGGAAAGATTTCAGCACCACAAGGCTAGTACACTGTTGTAATGAAGGTTGTGTTGCCTCTGTCTTCAAGGGGTTTGAAGAGCAGAGAGAATAAAGCTCTGAGTAAGGCTTTTGGTCAGATCTCAGAGCTGGCCTTGCTTTGAGCAGGAGGTTGGACTAGATGAACTTCCTGAAGTCCCTTCCAACCTGAATTTGTGTCATCCGGACCAAGTAAAAGGCTAGGAGTGTGTAACGAACCGGAGCTGTAGTTCGTAGCAATGGGTTGCTTATCCTGGGGCCTGTCAGATAGAGATGTTTTCAAGTTAATACCTGTGTGCACCCATTCCATTGTAGCGCCTTCAGGCTGGGCACTGTAAAACATTTCTTTATTCTGGTTATGCACGTGTAAAGGGGCAGCGAGCTGTGCACCCACAGAGGCAGTGAAAGGTGGTTCTATGCACTTCAATTGTTGTCAGTTTTGAATGGGCATTTTAAAGAGGAAGGTGTTGTTATCTTTTAGGATAGCAAAACATTCCTGCTAGTTCCAGATGACTTGGACTCAGGAGTCTATAATCCAGAAGAAGAGAAATCCAGCCCTGCTGTGAAGAAGGCAAGTATATATTTCTAATATTTTGCTCTCAGCATATTTTGACATATTTAGTGTGGAAGTTCCTCAAATGTAATCATTTTACCTCTTAGGTCCATGTACCTTATTACAGAATTTACAATCCCATCTTAAAGTCTGCAGCTGTCTTTCCTGAGAAAGAGAAATTCCTTGTAGTTTCTCATAACTGGATACTAAAAGCTATTTCTCTCAACAGATGGCCCTCAGGAGAACTACTTGTGGCAGAAATGGCAGCAGCACAAGGTAATATTTTATATTTGCCTGATCTCTTGAAAAATAGTGAATATGGCAGAGAGGAGCTGAGTGCCAGCGGAAACCTGGGCAGGTGTTTCTTGTAGGTTGACAAATGGGTGGAGGTGATTTCTGCCTACCTGAGGTGTCCCCTCTGCCTGCCAGTGCTGGGCTGCTCCTTAGGGAATGGTGTCCTTTAGCACTCCTGCTCCCAGGACCTCTGCAGTGACATGCAACCCTGGCTTTTCTTTACTCTTGAGAAAATATTTTTCGTGCCAAATGGTGGATATTTTAGGTTTAAATCCTCCTTTAATTCAACCAGTATGCTTGGAAAAAGAAGCTTGCTACTGAGAGCCACTTAATACAAACAGGCCATTAAAGAAAAAGGGAGGACTTAAAAAAGAGAGACCCCCCCCCCATCGGGGCCTATTCAAAGCATAAATCTCAGTAATGCCAAGGCAGAGAAGAACCTCATCAGTGTGAATGATTTCTTTCCTTCATGCTTGAACCCCTATTTGGAATGGTCCATTTGGCTCCTGGGAGAAGTTAAGTTTGCATCTGAAAATAGGGTAAAACCAACTTGTTTAACTCAACCCCTAAGTGCCTGTTGTTCTTTGTTTCTCCTTTCCAGGAGTGAAAGCCATCCAGAACCTGTGCAGGCAAACCCTCGGTCTCCCTCTTTCTTTTACCGAGTCCTACGAGCAGCTTTACCTCTGCAGCTGTTCTTTCTGCTGCTTTTGCTCCTGGCTTGCATGATCCCCTCCTCTGAGGAAGACTACAGCTGCACCCAGGCCAACAACTTCGCCCGCTCCTTCTACCCCATGCTGCGCTACACCAACGGGCCCCCCCCGACCTAGGACACCCTCCAGTCACACCGAAACACTCTTGGGTGGTGCTTTTTTTCCCCTCCATGCTGCTCCAGCATCAATCAAGCAGCACAGTTCACATCTCAAAATGTATATCTTGACAAAATTTCAGCGTTTTTTTTTTGTACGGAAAACAAAACTTTTTCTATAGATTTTTTTTTAAACTGTAAGCAACACACTTTGTACTTTGATGCAATAGATACACTATTTTGTAGGGGCAGTGCTCTTAAGCTTGCAAGATGTTTGGATACTGAATTATTAGATGCAGAAACGAGATCACAGTCATCTTAAACATAGCAGTCTGTCTTGGGTTAGCATGACAAACAAGCAAGTGAAGAGGGACTTCATTTAACATGATTTCTGCACACACTTCACGTTACCTGTATCTTTTGGTACTGTAGTCACTTGATGGAAACAAAAAAAAATACATATTTTTGCATCTTTGTTATTGTATTTTATTCATCTAACACGTTCAATATCATGATGCACACTTGTTTTGTTTGACATAAAGTGTTCTAGAGGTTAGGACTGCTGTGTTGTCTTTTTATACCACCTTTGAAATAATGAATTGCTGCATTGCATGGAAATGGTTTATAATGCACATATTTTCTAGATGAACATGATTATGTAGACTATCCCTGATGTATACAAATAGTGCAATGACTTTTTTAATGAACGATTTTTTTTTCCAGTTTTTAACCTGCTGAATAGTGTACAGTACCTTGGGAGAGAATTGTGCATTTTTATAAGCTTTGTTTTTAAAATGAAACTGGCGCTTGGGCAGTGGCTGGAGAAACACTGTGTACAGTCAGCATTGCCACTGCCCCTCGGTTGTACAGTTTGAGTACTGTCATTAAAATTTTGCCAATGTCTGCAGGACTGTGGGTGTGTCTGGTGGGGGGAAGCAGCTTTGTGTTCCAGCCATGGTGCCCCAAAGAGTCACCTTCTTTGCCTATGAACGGAGTGGTGCTGGATGGAGCACAGCCACTCCCTCGCTTGTCAGAGCAAGTGATCACAAATCCAGCAGTGGGACCTGTGTTCCAAGGCACAGATCCTTTCCTTTGCAACTGCTGCTGATTTCCTGTAGGAAGGATACAAAGTTGAACCAATTCATGCTTATTGCTGGTTTGAAATGCCGGACTATTTCCCACCCTGGAACTGACTCTCTAGTGGAGTGCTGGAGTGGGGGAATGCACATCAAGGAGAGCTCAGTGCAGTAGTAAGAGCTTTGGTCAGTGTTTGTGTGTTGCAGTGAAAATCACCCAGGAATTAGCCACTTTCTGTAGTGCTTGCCCACAGAAAATGAGGTCTCTGATGAGCCTGTGAAGAGTTCTCCCACCCTTTCTTCACTTGGCACCACTGGTGGTTGCTGATTTCCTGTTTTCTGGCAGGGGGATTTACAAAGCAAAGTGCTTTGTCCTGATGCTCAGAGAATGGCCAAACCAACAGCTTTTTCCCAGCCATGGTGACAATCCCACTGTGGTTTATTTCCAGGATATTAAACTAAACTCAGAAGCTGTGTTGAGGTGCCAGGCTTGTGCTGCAGCACCAAGGTCCCAGCTCCAGCTCTCACACTGGTGCTGTGTCCAGAGATGGATCCCCCTCACCCCTCGCTGCACACAGGCACTCACCCTGTCCTATCTCCCCCTTGTCATCATTATTTGATATTTTCAAAGCAATTACTTTAAGATGGAGCTCATTTAAGTTTCTCACTCTGTAGAAGTGAGCCAACTCTTAACCATTATTTCATTGCCAGCTTGTCACAAATGTCCATGCAGACCTTTCTGCCAAGAAGTAATAGTCAGTTGCTGACATGATAGTCGGTTCTTCTTCCATTAAAGAGCCTGTGCAGGGCAAAAAAATTGAACAATGTTAAAAGGTCTAAGGAAAATTTCATAGCCTACAATTTCCTTTCATTATGAACAGTTATATCAAATTGTTGAGCTGATATATTATATAAAAAGAGGAGCTTTCAAGAAATTATCTCAAAATGTCACCAAAAAAAAAGTCTGGGAAATAGCTGAAATCTTCTTTCCTTCAAGCCTATTTTAAATAGTTTTATTTCCAGTTGATTATAATCGCTGCACTGAAGGCTGACACGGAAGTCTGCTTTAAACAAGTCATTTTATATTCCCACCAATTTCTTTATATCATCATCTCACTCAGGACTGGGTTGTTAGTGGGCAGGGCAGGGGAAAAAAAGTATTTAAAAGAAAGGGCAAGCACAGCCTGTGCACATGCACTGTAGGAATCAAACCAAGTGAAAATTTAGTTTTGAGTTGAAGTCTTATTTTTTGGCAGTGAGATGAGGCCTCAGCCTGTTTTGAGCTATGCCTGCATAGTCAACAGCAGTGAGAAAGTTCCAGGGAGACCTAAGAGCAACTTCTGGTGCCTGAAGGGGACTCAGAGAGAGCTGGAGATGAGTTTTTTACAAGAGTACAATGGTAAAACAAAGGGTGTGGCTCTAAACTGACAAAGGGCAGGTTTAGATTCGATGGTAGGAAGAAATTCCTTCCTGTGAGGGTGCTGAGGCACTGGAATAAGTTGTCCAGAGAAGCTGTGGCTGCCCCATCCCTGGAAGTGTTCCTGGGCAGGTTTGGATGGGGCTTGGAGCAGCCTGGTCTGGCGGAAGGTGTCCCTCAGATCACACACATTACACGCTCATGAGAGCAGGCTGAGCTCAGCTGCAGGAGAAAAATTAACAACAAGTGGTATATTTATATATTAAATATATATTAAATATATTTTCATGATGCCTGTTTAGTCAGCTGCAGCAATCCACGACTGAATGAAACACGGCACCAGACAAATACCATCGCTTCACAGAACTGGAGACAGCTGGGGTAAAGGGAGGGGCTGCGATGTCGTGGGGTTGTTTTCACATTACCATAACATACATAAACTACTTTAAAAAGCACCACTTTCAGTCAGGAGCCCATTTCCATTACAAACTCACAGAGAGAGTGAAATGTTGAAACTAAAATTACTCCGAGCAGAAAATTTTGTGGGAAACAGGCATCGGAGATAGGCAGTAAGCGCTGGTAATGGCTGTGCCAGCTCCTGACTATGTGACGCTGTGATGAGTGAAGAAGGTTGTGTCTGCTGAGGCAGTAGCAGCAGATGTTGGCATTTTTATAGCATGGCAATTCCATTTTCTTCATGCTCTTGAATCGAAATCGCTGACACTCAACAATGCATGAGGAGTGTAGGTGACTCTTAAAGAGGGAGATAAACAATACAGAGATCATAAATAAAATGAAATCTTGCCTATGAAAGTGCCATTTAACACACCACACTTCAGTTTAGTAGTAAAATACTGTGAAAAATCCATGTAAATAATACATTCTGTATTTTAGCAATCCACTTGCTTTTCATGCTCCCATTTGCAACAGTCTCTTTAGAATTGATTTAGGCACAACAGATGACCACATCTTGTCTGCTTTGCTGACTCATTATCTCACAGGACCTAAGTAATGTCAAACCATTTTTCCCAAGATGGAAGGTGATGATAGCAAAAATGTTTCCATGGCTTCCAGCTCTGAGTGTATGGAAGCGTGAAAAGATGGCCTGGGGTAAAATCAGAGGAAACTGAGAAGTTAAATTCACATCCTAACAGAAGTTATAATGGTATAGAAATGGTGGAAGGTGTCCCTGCCCATGGCGGGTGAGATGATCTTTGAGATCCAACCCAAACCATTCCATGATTCTATGATAAAAGTCCAAACAAGACAAAAATTCTTACCTCAGAAGAGGATGATCACTGGTGACAGCTCAAATAGGATCAACAGGCAACTTTCTGGGGGCTCACGGCATTTTTAGGCTCTGCTAAACCACTGTAATGATGCAAATATAGCAAGTATCTCTCATACTCCCCAGGTCATCAAGAGTAAAAGAAAAAAGTTCCAGCACTTAAACCATCCTTTCACCATGATGATCCCTGTATAGATCTATCATTCAGACAGCAAAGAATTAAGGTAATATGACTATGGAAATATGCATATTTATTTTAAAAAAAATAAAATCAAGTGCTACCTGCCTTAGTTTGCTATTTTATAGGAGCACTTACCCTGTTGGGCACTATTTCCAGGGACAATGTTTCAACACATCTACCTTTCTTTCCCTGACACTCTCCCCTCTGACTGGAAAGATAACAGCGCTAAAAATGGATAACTGGAAGGAAGACAGAGGTGTAGAAAAGGTCTCACATTCCTGAAGACAAAGCATTTCACCTGTATGAAAACATTTCTTTACAAAAAAAAAAAAAAAAAAAGAAAAGAGAAAACCAGCCAAAGTTGTTTTACCATCTGGTTCTAGTTTGACTTGAGAGAGGAAGCTCAGCATGTTTTCCGTACGTGTGCTGTTAAAAAGTTTGGCCTTCTTTCCTCATTTTTTTAACCCCTGGCAAGTGTCCCTCTGGCCTGAGCCAGGTGTGCTCACCTCTGTGAACATCCCAGCACTGCAGCACGATTTCTCCAAGCAGCAGCAGCTCTGCCAGGTCCCAGCAGAAGCAGAGTTCCAGCCCAGCAGGGAGGGAAAGCGATAAAGCAGCACTTCCTCAGAGCCCCTGCAGCTCCTGAGGATTCCACTCGCTCACACTGGGAGTGGAAAAGACCCCAATATCCAAAGGGAAGCACGGTGTGGCAGCTCTGCTCAGGGCTGGCAGCAACAGGGACGTGCTCCACAGCAGGAATGCAGCATCTGAGAGAATCTGGGGCATCCAGACCCGAGACAGACCCAGCATCTCTCTCAAGAGACCCAGGCACCCTCGTTGGGTCACTGCCCACCCCTCCCTGTGCTGCTGGAGGTGTGCATCCTCTCCTTATCCCAATACGAACACAGCTACATTAATCCAGACTCCACAGATACTGACTTTCACCCATTTTAAAACACGGTTAGTGACTTTTAATAAAATCATGTCCAACAAGACAAAAAGTAGGTTAAAATCACATCATCTTCCTATTTGCACTGGGCTAATAGCAACACACATGAACAACAACACATGGCACAAAACTGCAGTGTCGCCCTTTTACACAGTCAGTCCACAGCAAATTTCCATTTAGAAGCTAATTTCATGATTTATACCCAGTCTTTCCCATTTTCTCTTTAAGAGGCTTGTTCCAAGACTGTACATAAATTCAGCACTTTTAAAGCAAAACAAACAAACAAATCACTTAAACATTTCTTGGAAAAACTGTATTAAACCAAAATATTACACAGGATAAGGGAAATCAGAGAAAGAACAATATAACAGGCAATAAGGCCAGAACACAATCAAGTCCAAGAAATACTGAGACAGGTTTTTCACAGCAAAACATCTCTCAAAATGAAAGTACCAATAAATTCTAGACTCTACTCACTTTTTTCCCCTTTTTTCCATTGTAAATATTACACTTCTTTATAAGGACACTGCTATATTACAGTTTCTTATAAACAATAAAAAAGCAGTGAGTAAAAATTTAGATCAGCAGCAGCATCTGGTATCGTACAAGATCAAAACAGACAATAGATTTGTGTAACTCACTGAAAACTCTTTATGCACCACCTATAAAAAATATTGTCCTTGGCTTTAAAAAACCACCAAGATTAATGGTTTGACTAATATTCAAATTATGCAAATGGTATACTAATCAAAGTCCCTAATCCAAAAGATTTATTGTCTCAAAATAGACTTTTGGTCTGATCCAAAGTCATTTCACCATAATGCCCAGAACATGCATGTGCTATATTTAAATGTATGCATTTAGAGAGACAGTTACCAGAATGAATGATGCCACCCTGCTGATCACTGGGGTCATCACTGGCTTGTATTTTTTACTCAGTGCAGCTTAAACACATGCAGAAATCAGCACAACAAGGAAGTTTAAACCACTATATCTTCAGTGTAATTCAAACAAGTCATCACACTTGCAAAGCAAAGTAGTGCTTTACATTATCCCCATCTCTACATTATCTTCACATTGACCATTACCCCCATCTCTACGTTATCTTTACATTTATCATTATCCCCATCTCTATGTTATCTTCACATTTATCATGATCCCTATCTCTATGTTATCTTCACATTTACCATTATCCCCATCCTCGCTCTTTGAGGGCTCCTGTAAAGATATGAAAACCACAGCACAAGGTGCCATGCATGCTGAGAACAAGCAAGCAGCAAACCTCAGGGCAGCAGACAAAAACAGATCCCCATCCATGTTCCCATCCAGTGCCTCACCCTCTGCAAGAGGTTTCAGGTGGGCAGGACGTAATTCCACACACCAAAGGGGTGGGAAGATATTTTTTCTAGCTGGTTTCACAAGGCCTGATCAGCAGATCATATACAAATACAAACAGTTAATATTCACAGAGCAACCTCTTGTACCTAATCATTAGAATAGATTCAACGTCATTAATAAATATATAAAACAACATGTTAATCTCACAGACAAAACACATTTCAAAGGTCAGCATTGACTGAAATATCCAAATGATTTGGTCATTGTTTAAAGCACTGAAGAATTATAAGCAGATAATAGTGTGAGTGTTAAGAACAGGCTCACAAAATACAAACTTAAGCTCAGTTCAAACTTTCTGAAGAGGTTCTGAACTGGCCCTAGAAGCTATTTCGAACAACCTTCAGATGAAGGCCCTTGCAGCCATTGCATATTTGAGAATAAGCTCCTTCACGCTGTCTGTATCTCGGCACTTTATCTAGATCAGCTGCAGAGCAGGCATTCCCCAGGGACTAGCACACAGAGGTGAACATCTGTCCCAAATGATGCTATTCTACATTTCACACCATCCCCTGCTGAAAGAGGACATTGTCAAGCCAGTGCTCTGGGAGACAGAGACCAAGGTGCTCTCTCCAAGCTCTGGCACAGGCTTCTTCTGCCTCCTCAAACCTGTCCCTTGACCTGTCCCTCTCAGTTCTGCCTCTGAGAAGGAGAGGCAGCAGTTCCCTGTCCCGCAGTGCTGTTCTGAGGCTTGATTTCATAAGGTGCTTTTGCAGAGTCTCAGAAAAGGCACTACAGCAGTGCAGCTGTTACAGAGTCAGAAATATGGACAGAGGTGAGCATCCCACGGCCTCTCCCGAGACACCAATGTGCAAATCCAGAAGGGATGAGAACTCACCCTAGGTCACACTTCTGCAGCCCCATCACAGCAGTTCTGTTTTCTCCCACAGCTTTGGAAAAGCCTCCCATTTCCAGGTCTTGGCACAATTACTCTGGTGCCCCATTCCTCAGGCTGTCTCCAGGCTCCGTTTGCTCCAGTGGGCCAAACTCAGGGTGTGTGGCCGGGGACTTCCTCTGCCCTCGCAGGGTGTGAGCATTCAACATCTCCAACAGCAAGTCATACACTGGGACCACGTTTTTGCACTTCATGCTCAGGAGATGCTCCATTCCCTTGTTGCTGTGCAGGACAACAGAAAAATACTCAGCAATCTGGTTCCAACAGCGCAGAGAAGAAAAACAAGCTAATGGTTTCAAGAGAGTCCTTTTAAAAAAAATTTGGATTTAAGAGGATTTATCTGCTGTGGTCCCTGAGATCAGTTTACCACTATCAACAGTAACAACATCACTGCATGCAAGAATGCATTGGAGCCATAAGGCAGACTCAGCTCTGGCTGGTGCTGGAGCTTCTGCAAGGCCATCTCTCAAACTCACCCCCAGTTCACAAACTGACTGATAAAAGCTGTCTTTCAGCACCGTCAGGTCCCTGCTGCTGCCATCTGCTCTCCCAGGATGTTTATTGCAGGGGTGACCATCCCTTTTCCAGGGTCCTACAGATACGCCCAGCTCTCCTTTGTGTGCTCCAGCCTGGTGCCAGGACATCTTCCCTGGACACACTGTCCAAAGTCAAGCCATGAGACAGCTTAGAGAAGAGCTGGCCTCTGGGAAATAATTTTAAATGACAAACAGATTGAAAATTCAAGCCTGTGTTTGCAGGACCCTGTGTTTCTGTCTGCTGTCCCACAAGCACAGGTGAGCAGCTCAAGGAGGTCCAAGAGCTGGCAGGGAGCAGAGGAGGCACTTCCCACGGGGAAAACAGGAGCCTGATGTTGCTGTAGCGTAAATAATTTGGCAAAAGCATTGTAGCTCCACGTAAAAGACTATGAATGTGGTCTAGGAAAAGCATAGCCCCCAAAGTCCACTTTGCTCTACCAAAGCCCACACTGCAGATCAGTTTTGGAACAGATTTTCATGTTGAATGGAAGAGTTTTAATGGCTGGGTAGGTTTTTTTTTTGAAGGGATGAATTTGTGTTATTATCATTAAATTTTTCAGGCAGCTTCATAATTAATAATTTAATGTAATAAGGTTAAAACAGCATTTTAACATCATCACATCATTGAGTGCCAACAAACGCTTGAGTTTACTGGCGGTTCTGTTGTGCTAGGAAGGAAAGTCTCACAGTGACAGAGGTGAAGAGCAGCACCAGCATTCCCTCAGGAGTGCTCTGGAGTTCCAGCCACCTTTTTTTTTGCTCTTTTTTGCTGTAATAAACACACACTAACACAACACAAGTGTTAACGTGTTGATTTAAAATGTACCTGGCGTGTCTGACGTGCGAGAGGAGCATCAGCAGGTTGGCCAGGCGAGTTGTTTGCTGCTGCGAGGGGATCCCACTCTTGGCAATCACCCACACCAAAGCCTCTGTGACCACGTTGAGCAAGTGGTGCAGTTTCCTGTTGCTTTCAGGTTCCTCTGCTGACAAGGGGAACATGCCTAACCAGACAAGAGAAAGAAATATTTGCTGCTCCTGAGGAAGAAAAGAACTTTATGACTGTGGATTTTTTTATGATGCAATATTTCAGTGTGATTAGAGAAGATACATTCCCTGACATCACCCTCAAGACTGAGCAAATTATGTTCCATGTGCCACATCAAGCTTCAAGTGACATTCCTTTGCCAAAATTTGATGGCCACATCATTTGCAAAGTGAGGAATTCTCCCAAATCCTCCTCAGACCTGTTGCACATAGACCCTTCAGTGAGGTGAATGGACGTGCTCTCCATTCTCCAGGGGCTTTTTCCCCTGTATCTTGTTTTTTAACTGCTATGAACTATACTATTATGCTTGTTCTAATCCCTTCTTGTTGAAAAAAACCCTTTTTCCCTGAGTATATCATAGGAAGGAAGGAGCACATGTCAGTGACACTGCTCATAGTGACCCAGCTGGGCATGGTCTCCCTACAGATCACTAAGGCTGCCAGAATACAGCACATGCCTGCAGTGAGAAACCTTGAAATCAGCAAAAACA
Organism: Origma solitaria; assembly: GCA_013397895.1. NCBI lineage: Eukaryota > Metazoa > Chordata > Aves > Passeriformes > Acanthizidae > Origma > Origma solitaria. Next base: position 607,496 of record VZRL01002501.1, on the reverse strand, counting down.
AAACAAAAAAAAAAAAGAGGTTTGGGGGTATGGACAAAGAAGAAAAGAAATCATCACTAAGAAGCTCTGGAAACAGACAATAATATTATTGATAAAGCAGAAGAGACCTGGGACAAGGGAAAGAGCAAACCACAACCATCCCCCTAGAGATACCTATGGAAGGACAGAGCTCCAGAGTACCCTGAAAATTAGGAGAAAATTTTTTATTTTGACAAGAAAGGAGAGCAGGGAAAGTAAAAGGAGAGTTCTTTTGAGATGTGAACTTTGAAGAAAATATGGCTGATGAATGCAAGGTTTTGTTGGGGTTTTTTGGCTGTTGGGGTTTTCTTGTGGGTTTTTTTTTTTGTTTGGGGGTTGGTTTTTTGGTTTTGGGGTTTTTTTTTGGTTTTTTGGGTTTTTTTTTGTTGGGTTTTGGTTTTTTTTTTTTCTTTGGTTGTTTTTTTGGTGGATGTTTTGGGAAAAAAAGTCCCTGGTTCTGTTGTCTATTGAAATAGTGGTATCCATAGAATCATAGAATCATTTAGGTTGGAAAAACCTGAAAGATCACCACGTCCTGCCTTTGACCCAGCACTTCCAAGGCCATCACTAAACCACGTCCCCAAGTGCCACACCTCCACCTCTTTTAAATCCCTCCAGGGATGGTGACTCCATCACTTCCCTGGGCAATCTCTTCCAATGCCTGACCGCCCTCTTGGTGAAGAAATTGTTCCCAATATCTGCTCTAACCCACCCCTGGTGCAGCTTGAGGCCATTTCCTCTCATCAGTGTCATCAAATCTCATTTCCTCTCATCATCACGATGGCTTTCCAGCCACTCTTCCCTCAGCCTGTGTCACTGCAGGAGGCTTTTGTGGCCAAAGGGCAGGACCCAGCACCTGGTCCTGCTGAACCTCACGCTGTTGGTGCTGACCCATCAGTCCAGCCTGCCCAGATCCCTCTGCAGAGCTTTTCTACACTCCAGCAGAGCAACACTCCCACCCAAACCAGTGGGCAGACAAATGGGATTGCAGCTGGACTATTCCCCTTCAGAATTCTGCAGCAGCTTCTTGCTGAAAGCGTCAGATGTAAATAGTTTAGCTGTTATTTTGTGGTTGTATTTTTTTGTCAACATTAACTACAAAATGTTCTGGGGCAAAAGAACTATTTTGCAGCAGGCTACCCTAAACTAGCAAACACTTGCCTTCTGTAAGAGGCTGCAAAGCAAAGCTCCTGTCCTGAAATTCATCTTGCAAAACTGTTGAATACTTTCAATCATATCTGACAAACTCATTACCATTAAATAGGAGCATTTAACCCAAATAAATCATCACTCAGTTGAGTAACTAGTATTACAAGAATTAAGAATTAAAGACAGGTTTTTAGAGCTGTACAGCAACTTTACACATGACCACAATCCACAGAGATAGGAACAAAAGTTCCCTTTGGAAGGGACAGATCCACAGCCTGGACCATGAGCCCCACCTTGTGAGGAGCTTTCAGAATTGGGGTCTTTCATGCATTTCTTGTCACAGGACATAGCCCTAAATCCAGCAAATGATACAGTTTAGAAATTTCTTGAGCAAAAATCTTTACAATCTATCAGACAGAAGTCCTTTCCCATTACTCCCTTTCAACATTTTTTTATCATTTGATATTTTGGGGTTTTTGAGGCTGATTTCCCAGCCACCCTCAAAACAAAAGGTACAGTTTGGTGAGTATTAGAGCCAACCCCATACTCACTGGAATTGAGGAGGATCATTGCCTTGACACACAGATACTCCTTGTGCTGCAGTTTCAGCTCTCGGAACCTCGAGGTCATGGCCAGGAGCATATCAAAGATCTCCAAAATCCCCTCTACGCATTTCCCCTCATCCCTATGGAAACACATTCAAAATGTTACCCAAAAAGTAGAATTAAGGAGCTGGCTCAGACAGATAAAAGTCAAAGCATGAAGGCTACAAAAGGCCTATCTAGCTCATCTCTGGGAGAATTTAAAAGGCTCTATCATGAAATCTAAATTGAAAAATACACTGGTATGAAAGGGCAGCATTCATAAGAAACTGATTTTCTCTTTAAAGTGCAAGCAGGATTAACCGTAAGTATCACCATATTTCTGTATCCTCCCAGCCTGTATAGTTCTGGATAATCAGTTTGCAGTGCAGGGCACAGTACCACCTCGAATAATTTTCCAGATTTTTTTCACAAGGACGTACCACAACCAATAACATCATGTTTGTGCCTAATGGAGGCCTCAGGACTTTGAGAAAAAGAAAGACTTCCTAAAATAAGTTACTTGGAATAATAAGACATTTTTAAAGAATAAAACAACTCTTGTCCCTATCTCTGAGGACCTTTTTCTGTGTAGGTATTGAAAGGTATTTGGGGTTTTGGTGGTTTTGTGGTTTGGTTATTTTTGTATTTTCAAGTGTTTACAGAATGCAACTTTCTCCATTTTGGATATTAGAAGTGGTCCTGTGATCTGAAAAATACCCCAAACAAATAATTCCAATTTGTTTAAAATTCAGCAATGGCAAATTTCAAACCACTGAAGTTACTGTTCCAGTTCTTTTGTTAGTTTTGTTTTACATGTACTGGACTAAAAAAGGGATTAAGCTCTACAACAACAGTACTCAAAGGGAGGCTTCTTATACTGTTTGTAGTAGGAAATTTTTTTCCTTGTCATGTTCTTAAGATGAGACAGCTTTAAGCACAGCAGTGCAGGAGAATTAAAGAAATTTACTGCATCCCAAGAGAATGGTGCTGAGCCTTCAGGAGAGGCAGGTACATGCAGGTAACACCACCCAGGGGCAGCAGGTTCTGCCTGCAGAAAAGTGTTTTTTATTGCCCAGTTTCCTGCATTCCTCATAGCAAAGAATTTTGAGCTTTGGAGAAGGACAGACAGCTGCCAGATTTTAAACAAGGACAGAGGTACCAGAGAAGAATTGTCTGCAAAGATTGTTAGGAAATGTATCTGAAGGCTTCAGGGAGACCTTAGAACCCCTTCCAGTGCCTAAAGGGGCTCCAAGAGAGCTGGAGAGGGACTTTGGACAAGGGCTTGGAATGAGAGGACAAGGGGGAATGGCATCAAATGGAAAGAGAGTGGGTTTGGCTTAGATATTAGGAAGAAATTCTTCCCTGTGAGGTGGGGATGCCCTGGCACAGGGTGCCCAGAGAAGCTGTGGGTGCCCATCCCTGGTGCCCTTCAGGGCCAGGCTGGATGGGGCTTGGAGCAGCCTGGGCTGGTGGAAGGTGTTCCTGCCCATGGCAGGATGGTGGAATGAGATGATTATTAATGTCCCTCCCAACCCAAACCATTCCAGGATTCTAAGTTCAACTGAGATGAAAATAATCAAGTTACTGACCAGGTTCATTTAAGGATGTCTTATATAAAATTACAGCATGCCCAGATACTTGTAAGCTCCCCCTCTGCCATGTCTTGAGGAAATGAAGAAATTAATCAAAAATTCTTTCTCTATTCAGCACATATTTGCTCCTGAGCAATTAAATGTCCTGTACATTTTGAGCAATTTCTAATCATTGAACCGAACAATGCAGCATGTCCTCACATTGAATTTTATATGTGCAAATAATATTTATTTCCTCTGTTTTATAATTAAATTTATTTCTTTTATTAGCCAATTTGGCCTTTCTGTATCTACAATGATAATTATAGATTGCAAGTCACAGAACTGGTGCAAATCTGAATTTTCCCAGGTTGAAAAGGCTAAAAGACATTTTAAGACTACCCAAGAGACTAGATTGTTTCCCTGACTTTTTACCAATGTGAAGCTCAGGTCAAATCCTTCTTAGGTTCTGTAGAAAAACAACCTTACTAATCCATATTCTTCCTTCCTGGTACATGATGCTATGGAGAAATAATCTTCAAACTTGAAAACACCCTGCTTTACCTTGAAAAAATATTCTCGGTATTCAACTGCAAGACAGAGGTCTTTAAATCCCTCTTGATTAGTGCTGCAATGTTCATTATTACAGCTAACTACGAAGTCTGCTATAGTGGCAGGGACAAAAACAGGTCGGAAACCTATTTAAAATAATTAAAATATTGCCTGACACTGTATCTACTTTTTAATGGGGAATGTAGGGACTAATGGACTGTGTTGCTTTATCTACAGTGTCAGCATCTAGAGACCTGGAGCAAAGGGAGCAAAACCAGCAAAAGATGTGAAAAATGCAGGAAAACTTCAGACTCAGTGCTACAGGAGCTCAGGAATTTGCAAGTTCAGCAATGCTTTTTAAGCTCAGCATTCCTTAAGCTCCTGTAAGGGTGTGGAACATCAGGACATCATTGTTACAAGCACGAATAAATTGTATTGTGAGAGGAAATATTAATAACACCTGCCATGCTTATTCCTCTTCTTCTTACCACTCACTCCACCTCCAAGCATGCTAATATGAAGTGCTCTCAAGAAATTTATTCCTCTTACCTGTCTAATACAAGGTCTGGTGCAAAAATCAGTTTCCCAGGATGGTCAATTGATCTCCACATCAAACCAATCATTAGAACTTCCATCCAGCAGCTCTCCAAGAGTCTAACTTGGTCATAGAGGCTGAGATCAATGAAGCCTAAAGTGATGGAAATAGCATAAAATAAATCAACTTGTTAAATTCTCTGTTTTGATAAAGAAAAATGAGTATACGAGAAACAAAAAGAACCAGAAAGAACTATGGGATGCGAAGAAAAGAGAGCACTGACATCTGAAGTGCCAGGCTGCCATTTCAAATCAGAATAAAAATATTTGCTATTATCATTGCCAAATCTTCCACGAAATGTTTGGAATAAAGCAGAGTGGTGTTTTAGTGCAATTACTCCCACAGAGCTGGTGAAACTCAGATGACTGCACAATCTCCTGCTTTATGTTCTCATCCTAAAAGAAGAGAGATGTTAGAAAAAATATTGTGAGGGTGCTGAGGCACTGGCACAGGGTGCCCAGAGAAGCTGTGGCTGCTCCATTCCTGAGAATATCCAAGACCAGGTTGGATGGGGCTTGGAGCAACCTGGTCTGGTGGGAGGTGTCCCTGCCCATGGCAGGGGGCTGGAATGAGGTGATTTTTAAAGTCTTTTCAACCCAACTCATTCCATGATTCTGTGACTCTTATTCTATGATTTATTTCTCTCCGGAACTTAGCAAGGCCTCAGACAGCAACACAGGGAGAAACAGTCACTGACCTCGCTTACTCTTCCCCTGAAAAATAAAAAAGAAAAAAAAAAGCCTAGAAGGAAAAAAAAAAAAAAGGGAAATAAAATTTACACATTCCAAACCAAAATATCAGAAGTGTAAATTATAAAAATATAAGTGGGAATACAGACAAAAAGGAAGAAAACACAGGTATGATGAAGAGCTGCTCAGTGATCAAAACCAAGATCATGCCACAGTTTTTTTCAAAGCTGAGCTCCTTTAGCTTGGGCCCTTGGCAAAGGTGCTCCATTTTCAGCTGAGCTGGCATCTCTGACACTGCATGGTGACAAATCCCTGCAGCCTGGCCATGGCAGACAGGTTTCCTGAGGTTCTTCCCACTTGTCTGAGGTCTTAAAATACACACAGGACGTTTGGGCTGCCAAAGAATCTCAGTAATTTATACAAATGCTCCACATATTTTAAATCTGTCAGTAATTTATACAAATGTTCCACGTATTTTAATCTTATTACAGCACTCAGCTGGAAGAGAGTTGGTGTCAGCCAGGGGCTGACGTGAGCTGGGCAATGCTCCCTTTTATCATCGCTGAACATGCTGCCTTTCAAAGCTGGTACAGCCTTGATTCTGATTTTATAGAAGCCTTAATTCTGATTTTATAGAAGGGTGAACAGGAGCCCAGGAGTGGCACCTTCCCTCTTGGATTCCACCCTCACAGAATTGACTACGGAACGCACAGCCGACAGCCAATTATCTGCCACACACACCCAGCATTTAAAAGTGCTTTTAGGAAAATTTTCAGGAAAGTGTGAAATAGTATAAAAATTGACAGTGGCAGTTTCCTGGGAAACAACAGGCCTGAGACATTTCAGAGTATATTTAAATAAATATTTACACCAGCACGTACTGATTTCTCTAGCATAAACAGGGAATTATTAGGTTTAAAAACTCTCTCTGTTGAGTGAGATGCCACACCAAGTCCCAGGGTTCAATCTACAGCTCTTGAAGATCCAGATTTATTACAGTTGTCATCTCTAAACTCACATTAGCAGCAGCAGCAGTAGGACCTAGGGCCATTGAGCACAGCTGTTAAAAGGACTGTACTTTTCCTTTTCCTATCAACATCCTGCTCCAAAACCTGAGGACAGCAAACCACCACAGCTTCCACTGCAGTGTCAGAAGTCCCAGAATACATTAAATTACTAATTTCCTTTCCTCCAGAATACATTAAACTACTAATTTTTGTATGGTTGTATTACATGTCCTTTAAATTGTGGGCTCCATACCTTATCATTTAATTGTAAATTCCTACAGCAGACAAGAAAAAAATACTTGTTCTGGGTGTGTAAAGACTACAAAAAGACAGACTGCTCTGGTCAGCAACACACTAGGTTGCATAATGAATCCAAATTTCAGTATTGTGACAACATCTTATCGATTTGCAATACAGCTTCAGCAATGAACCATGTTAAACTCTTTTAGACTAGGTCAACAAAGCAAAAGGCAATTATAGAAGCTGTGATCTGCTGCCTGACAACGGAGAATTCAAATACTTGGAATTCAGAAGGAAAAAAATCCAGATGTCAGCTTCTATTTTACTGAGCAACAAAAAAAATATAACCCATTAGGCTGAAAGTACAGACAAAAATACAGCCACAGAGTAAAATTCGTAACAAAAGACTGTCATTAAATATTAAAATCTCACAAAATATAAAAATGTATTTTTCTTATTTAGGCAAAAAGTTACTGCTAATACAATAGGGATTTTTTTTTCCAGAGAGTGTCAAAATAATATTCAATAATAACTTACAGGCAAAAATGGGCTCCTAACCCAGGTACACAAAAGCAACTATTCAGCTTTTCAGAAAGCAAAATTACTGCTTCCTGGGCCATTAGCCAAGAACTCTCTATTTGTTCCTAAGACATTACCCCCAGGAATAAGGTGTGGATCGACATGATTGCCTTCAGGCAAGAGTTTTTGAAAAATGAAATTCCCTGTCCTGAGCTTTAGTCATCACAGTTTTTTTAATGAGTAACAAAAAATCAAACCACATGGAAGTAAATGCTCCAACTGCCATGTAATATTACTTATAATTAGGTGCATATTAAACATTGCATCTATTTTTGGCATTTCTCTAAAATGCTGTTTATTACGGTTCTGTGTAGCAGGAGTGATCAGAAAAAAACAGAGACAACAAAGTGTCAGCATTCCCAAGAAGTGTTTTGAAGGGATTTGATTGCTTCAATGGGTTTTCTTTATACAGTTCTCTTACTGCCAGGAAAAAGTTTTTATTTCTGACATATTTTGAAAATAAACTAAAAGTGACTGATGCCAAAACAAGGGTTGGTTTGGAAACTGATCTTTTAAAAAATAAAAAAATTGATCTTAACTGGCTGAGGTTTTGGATTTGTGGGTTTGGGTTTTTTTAAATAAAAGGTGTCAGAGTTAAAAAATAGAAATTAATAATAATTAGAAAATGGAAAAAGATGGATTGGGTTTTTTCCCACTGAAATTTTGCTTAAAATGAGGTAATTTTCTACAACTGGTTTCCCTCAAAATTCACTTCCTACTAGATAAACATAACTGTGAGGAGTGCTCTGAAATGGCACCATTTAATTAAGTTCTTATGATTACACAAGAAATTATAACAACAGACACCATTTAATCCCTTATGGTTACTTCACGGTTATTTTCAGAGTTTCTTAAGCCAGGAAAAATAAGGATAATGAATTTAGGCTCCCTATTTAAAACATCCCTCATTAACAGCAAAGCCACCATCACTTTGCAAATGCCCAGTGTGCTTGGGGATGCTCCTGGGGTGCAAACATCTCCTCCCTAGCAGCTCAGCAGCTGACCAATTATTCCATGCTTTTAACTCACTTTTAATTTTCATTCTGCCTGTTTTAATCATGGGTACCTCGTGGAGAAGGAGCTGCAAAACGCTCACCATTTCTGGTTTGTGAGAAGTTAAATGGTTCATTGCCACGATGCCATGGGCACACTTGAGACATTCCAGGCACTAACAGAGCACTGCAGTGCATGTTCTTGGTGTGGCCAACAACCAAAAGAAGCCTTATTGATTTTTGTTTTGAAGGAGTGCACGTGATAAATGTGAGATTAATGCTGTGCTCCAGTGGTGTTTTTCTGTAGCAGCTCTGTCAAATGAAACGATTGCAGACACCCAGGACTTGGACACCCTTCAGTTATCACCAGCTGTACTAAAAACCTTCTATCAGGACTCAAGGAAGGAATTTGGTGTTAAATGAAGCTTTTAAATCAGCTTTATCAAGCATTTGTATCTGATGGGGAATTACATACAACACCAGCTCTGCTTTATGGCAAAATGAACAAGTATTTGAGTAAGAACAGACAGCAAGTTATGGGTTATACTGTGTCTAAATCAAAATACACCCAGGTTAATTACTGAAAGCAATAAACTCTCCATTACTTTACAGGACAGAAAGCCTGACTTTCACACCCTTCACTTACTGCACTGTTCTGCCATTTCAGAGTAGAGAATGACATGCTGACGGTAAAACCGTTGACTGAAACAAATAAAAACAAGCCTGAAACTCTCACCAGGAATTTTCTTGGCCCAGCCGATCATGTGCACCAGCTCTTTGTCCGCCAGTTTGGTCAGGGACATCATCATGGAGGCCTCGGTGAAGGGTTTGCTGGGCCGGCTGACCAGCACGTTGGGCGGCTCCGCTTCCAGCAGCGTCAGCACGAACTGCTCCGGGCTCACGGTGCTCAGCAGGATCTCCTTGACCCGCGTGGCTGCCTCGTTGTACCTCCTGGCTCTGCCCAGGCAGTGCACGCGGTCCTCGGCGTTGCGGTGGCTCCGCAGGATGCGATACCCACAGCGCTCTCTCCTCGAGCCTGCCGGGAGAGGAACGCGGTGGCATTGGAGAGGTTTTCCTCTCAGGTTGTGTTGGGTAAACCCAAATATTTGGGGAGGAGGTTGACAATATTGGATTCAAACATCCAGTATTGTAAACCCTTCAATACTGGATGTTTGAATATTGAATGTTAAATTTCTATGACATTCAGCATGGACTTAACTTTGTTCCCGCTGACTTCAGCTGAGGGGTTTTGTTTATTCTGCTGAAAGGAACAAGAGGGAGATGTCTTTACAAACAAACTGGGGGGCCTGCTGGTAGATAAGGCCAGATACTGATAGGTGAAAGAAGCAATGGGAGGAACCATAAATTCCATAGGAATTCCATTAATTGACACAGACTGTTACTCACCCAAGGATGTGTTAAATCCCTGGACTTAGAGAAAAAGAGCAGAGACACAAAGAAAACAAAGGGGTGGGGAATGTACGTTAGAAGGGGCTTTTTATTAGGTGATTCGGAAAGGCTGTACCTCTCAGGTACCTCAGCCAATGGGGAAAAGAGTGAGGGAACCTGTGGCCAGGAAATTAGGATAAACAGAGGCTGAGTCCTCTAGCAATTTGAGAGACCCCATGGGAAATGCCCATGACCTCTCCCTTTATTCATGAATAAAGTCACAGGACTCCTCTGTCTCCTTTTTGGAGATAAACCTCTGGTGTTTGTGGATTAATTTTTCCTGACGCTACTAAACAAAAATAAAGTTTAAAAGTATTTGGTTTGGAACTGTGGTTAACTCGCTTTAAGAGTCCAGTGGAAAACTCCCATTGACATCAAAAAGATATAAATCAGATCTTTAAAGTCAAATAAAGATAGTTGTAAATTCTTCTTTAGATGTAGACTGAGGGAAAGAAGACTTGAAAGTCTGGGGTATGTTTAAGTGCCTCAGATTAAATGCCTCAGGAACAAGCACAGCTGGGCCTCAGAGTTAGCTGGTTCTTAGTCAGCGATTCATAAGATTCAACCCATTTTCTCCCCATGCCCCAAAAAGTCAGCAGCAGTTTCTCCAAAGGGAATTTGGATATCTACAACTAGGACCAAGTCCCTTGTTTGGAATTCTGCTACAGAATGCTATTTCTGTTGCAGAGAACAGTCCTGGACTTAATTAATTGGTCATTCCAATAAAACCAAATATTGTCCAGTTCTCTGTCAGTGTTATTGGTGGCATCACTGTTACCTGTTCTTGCACAGTTGCCAACCAAAGAGTCTAAAAGTTTCTCCAAAACCATAATATTCATAAAACATTCAGCTATATTTCTGCTTCAGTTAGCAAACAGGTCCAAACAAAAGCCAAATTAAAAATAAGGGCGAGGGGGGAACAAAAAATTAATTTCAGATACTGTTGACAAGGCTTTGTCTTGCTAAATTAAGATGCTGGGTAAATGCAGACTCAGTCTCATGTGGCAGAGGAACCTCAGGTAGAGGTGGCTTTTCAGGTCATAGTCAGGAACAACCTGACTAAATAAGGACCAAGGACTGAATAAGGACATGAAAGTCTTCCAGGACTTTTACACGCACCTTTCAGCTGCCCATGGCTCTCACCCTCTCACTTGCTGCCTGTTCAACAGTAAGCCATGCTGATGTAGAAGAAAATTAAAGAAGTTCTCATTAAAGAAGTTCTCAATATTGGAGAGCACACTTTACCTGGAAATCCAAGAGACTGGAGAAGACCAATAGGCAAAGCTGGTTTGATGGACAGAGCTCAGGCATAGAGCTATCCAAGTGGGATGAGCCATTTGGGACTGGAAGTATTTTCCAGCTGGAAGTCCAGCTTAAGGTCTGCACTATTTGGAGCAAGGATGGTTTTGTGACTTTGAAAGGGATGCGGGTGTGATGAAATGGGCAGAGTGCACACAGCATATTTGCACTAATAATGGATTGAAGGAAATATAGAATTTGTAGAACCAAATGCTTAGCCAAATGACAGCTAGCTAGAAGTTGCCAGAGCAGATGAACAGCAGCTAAGGGAAGATAACATACCAGCAGAGACAGTCAGAGCTTGAGACATAATCTTATGGTAGATTCAGGGAATGCAACTTGATGGAAATACCCAAAAAAAAGGTTGCCTGCAGAACCACAGAAGTAACAGAGCAATTTCTTCCACCATCTGCCTGGGCAAACCCTTCCTGAGAGAGTCAAAGGCCACCAAGGCATAGACTATTTTCTACAAAGGCACCTGGATAATGTAGTGAACTCTGTGCTAAGCCTCATTTTTTGACTAATGCACAAAGGCCAAGAGGAGCATCTTGAAGTGATTTGTCAGCTTCCAAAAAACACTAGAATGGCACGGGAGGCTGCAGACTGTTCTGAAATCATGTCATGCACAGAAAGGGTGTATTTTCCATCAGGGAAGACAAAGAGGAAAGGCCAACAGTGAAGCAGGCAGCTGAAACAATGGCACAGCTGGAGACAGATGAGGAGCTGACCAGGTACCAGGGGGCTCTGCCTAGAGAGATCCGTGGCTCTGATCTCCATGGCATGGGAAGGACCATAACCACATAGAAATATGGCACCTTATTTCCACTACTGAGAAAACTGAAACACATTTCCCATGGGCACCTTGAAATACAGAACAAGAAAAATAGCAGAGGGAATAAAAGCCATAGGCAGGGTAGAGTAAAAATTTTCTTGGGCTATGAAAAAATGCCAGATGCTCTGTGATATGCATTATCTGAGTTATCTTTTCCAGTTCGCTGTTGTAAAGATCTTTAAATAACATTTTGCATCTTCTAAATATAAATATAAGCTTATATAAATATATAGAAAATATAAGCACACAGGTAATTGAGCAGGTAATTTAATGAAGATCAAAGAAACCAAATTTAAAAGCAATTTAAAAAGTAGTCCCGCATTCTGTTCTAATTGACATAATCTTGAACAATTTCCATCTGCACAGCTGCACTCTGCACTCCATCTACAGATAATTCAGTCAGGTTGTGATATTCAGAGTATTGAAGGTCTCAATACTTGTGGAGTGTTCTTATTGGAACTAGCAAACCCCTTTAAATTACTTTAGGTTATTTAACTGAATCGAGTTTCTTATGTAACCAGTTCTTATTATAAAAAATATGTTCCATTTAAAACATAAACCAAATTTCTATAATCGTATTACCAGTGTAGAAAGCCAGACTAGGAGTATTATATTTCTGCATAAAAAACTTGCTACTAAAGAAAATATATCTGATGACAAAAACAAGGCGGGAAAAACCCAACCAAAGCAGATTTTGAGCTATTTGCAGTACTTTTATTCACCACATATTGCCAAAGCAGGAGTAGGCTGAATCACCCAACAGTGTGCATAAAAGATAATTAAAAGAGATATCATTTATTTCCACTTAATTTTTTTTCTGCTTGTATTTAAAGAAAAATAAAACTACATTTAAGCCTTCTAGTCTACTGACACAACAGAAAACACCCGTCTTTCCAATTAAAAGAACACATTTCGACAACACAAAGGAACTTCTTTGCTTTCTATTCAAGTCCAAAGTTTAGGCAGCACTAAGAAATTTTACCTATAACATCTATTAGCGTGCAACAGACATGTATAAATGTTTATAAAACTATGTATTATAAATAATTATCAACCAGCCTAACATTTGGCTTAAGTAGACACAGAGATGTGGATCATTGTGTGTAAAGGCAGAGCAATAAAATACAGCTCCCAAGAGTAGGGACTGTCTTTAACTTTACCACAAACTCCCTAACTGTACTTAATATCTAATATTCATTTCTGTAAAGGTAATTCAGGCAATTGCAGATGTGCAAAATTACCAAATCCCTCATTCTTCTTACCACACTCTCCTTATTTAGAGCTATTTTGTGCAAGAAAATTGCTGTATTCAGCTGAGAATGCTGGGCTAAGGGCAAGACCTTGGGCTGCAGCACCACAGACCACATGAGTAAATGACCCCAAGATATAAGAAAAAAGGCACGTTGAAAAAAAGGCATTAAAATGAGCCTGTTCACTCACCCATGAACAAGCCACAGCAGGTATTACTGGCAGCAAAACACACTATTTTTCAAGCTTTACAAATTCTCTGAAAATCACAAATGCTGTCTGATATGGTGGGCAGTTACATGGCACGTTGCCCTTCATACTGATTTTGGCCCCAGGCAATGGCTTATATAACTAACCAGCTCTGTAGCAACTGCAGATTCTACCACTGGATATATTATAATCAGATTTTGAAAGTGTTTGAGCTTAAAACTGGCTCCAGTAAATCATTATCACTCCAGTCACCTCTGAAAGCAAATGCAAACCTTCTGGCGAGCACATATTCCAGGGCAGAGCTACTGACAAAGGAGGTTCCGTCTGCCTCTGTGCACGTGAGAACACGAGCCAAAATTACCGCGATTTCTATAAAAGCTTAAATTCAATTAATACATCTGATGTCCAGAGAATGCCTTGAAACATTTTGTCCCCACTTATTTGCTGTGTGAAAAGTACTATATAGTATTTCAACTGCACACAGCAGCCACAGGCAGCAGAAAGAGCCAAATCCTGAACCAGCCCACAGAGAAATCTGTTTTCCTATCTGCAAACTTGTCGAGTGATGCCAGGATTCGAGAGCAGCATCTCTCCATCACGTTTGAGTATGGCCTCTTAGCCTACTCTCTTGGGGCTGAAAGGAGCTTTATCTTTGGAACATTTTCAACGTGTTGAAAACTGACACATGGGGAAAAAGACATAGGAGCAGGGTAGAGGAGGGAAATAAAAGGTAAATCAGGGAAACTGAGAACTCCTTTTGGAAGAAGGTCCATTTTAACCTCAGGAAGCAAATCAAAAGCAAAGCAGGGCAAAGCTGCTCCAAGAGTGCAAAGTGATGAAGCAACTCCCCTCTTCTTCACTGCCTTTGATAAACAGTCCAAGTCCATTTCAGCTCCCCAGGTAAACACCAGAAAGTTCCAAGGGAAGATCAGTTTTATCCTGATCTGTTTTATTCAAGTTGGCTGGGCAGAGTTTACTGCAGTTTCTCTGCTTTCTTTGTTCCTGATGACAATGCAATTTTTCTGGTAATTATTTTTCTACCACCATTAGTAGTCCTAGTGCCAAACTTTAGCAGTAGCTTTCTTGTTTGGAACAGCAGGGTGTTTTTCCAGGGTGGACTTCCTGCAGAGGAATTGGCAGATGCAATGTCTAAGACCCTCGTTCTTTTGGCAATGATGGTATATTCTGTAAGAAAATCCATTATTACCTTAATACAAGGCACCCCCAAGCTGGCCTCCACCAAAATAAATACCTGTGGCTTGTTGGGCTGACTTCTCAGCATTTCTGAAGGTGACAACATCCAAGAGAATTTCAGACCAGGAAACTCCAGAGCAACACTTTTCTGCTGGCTCCTACTCTATTCAAGATGGCATGTACTGCTTATTCCCATTTAGACACAGAAATGTATGTTTTAAACACACGAGAACCTATGTGTGTGTTTTTTCTCAAGGTGTCTGTTGATAACATGCAAAGTGAGCATTTACAGATATGTTGGGAATGGTGCTGAGATTTTATGAAGAGCTCTCATAAACTACGAAGTGGTAATTGAACTTCTTTCATCACTTCTGCTGGACACAATTCTCCACTGAGCAAAAATGCACTCACAAACCATTCTATCCCATCCAGCAGATGTGAATCAACCCATGCACAAAGTGACCTCGGAAAGGAGCAGAGATGCAGAAAAGCCTTCATTAAAAACAAGGTGTCCTCTTTTACAGCTTTCTACAATAAAAAATTTTATTAAAGCACGTTTCTAGTGAGAAAACATTTGAGAGATAATGGGTCTGGTCTGCAGGAACCATCTCATGTAAGAAATTCTGTCTTAAAATCTGTCTGGTTTAAATGTCTGTCACCATGCGTCTGTACATCAGCATTACTCACAGGTGCCACTTAACTCATCAGGTGACTCAGACAGTTCTGAGTAATTTTTATGTTCTTCTTTTTTAAATTAAATTGTTCAGACTCTCAAACTAAATTCTTGAGAGTTTCAAGCTTTGGTGCTACTATTAAAAAAACTAATTATTTAAAAATACTAATTTTTCTTTTCAATTATAGTTTCAATCTGGTTTTTTTTCTGGCATAGTCATTAATGTCCTGCAGACAATCATTATGGTAGGAAAACATGTTCATGAATATGTGACAAGATTCAAAAGAACACAGGCTAGGACATAAGTGCATCCTATAATTTATTACTTGTAATACCACAATGTCCATGAGGTCTAATCACACACCAGGACTTTCTGGACAGCTAGAACAAAAGGATTAATTTAAGGCAAGCATTGTGAATGTCTACCTTATAATATTATTCTGGAATCAATCTTGACAAAACCTTTCCAACTCCAGAACTAGGGCTTGATAGAAACCTTCATTGGAAAAACTTTGAGCAAAATTCTCAGTCATAAAGATGACCAAAAGACAGTGCCACCATTCAGAAAGTCAGGTTGTTAAAGGAGTCTTATTTGCAGGCATAAGCCTTTCCTTTCTGGAGGCAAGACCACAGTAATGAAAAACACCAATAAAGCTGAGATGCATCTTCACTGTAGGAAAAGACAGGAGCTTCACATAGAAAGAACCATCTGACTTGAGCTAAACAAACTTAAATGTACTTCAGGGGTACAAAAATAATGCAAGGAACAATTGAAATTTCAGTTCTACACTGGAGTTATCAGCTAGAAATGAACAGGGAGGCTGCAATCATAACAGATCATGGTGTGATTATGAACTGCCAGCATGCCAGCATGCCAGCTACCTTGAAAAAGGCAAATAGGATCCTGGGCTGTGCATAGAAAAAAGTTCCTGCAGCAACAGAAATGTATTAGTGGTACTGCAGTGAGGAGAGTCACAGGAATGCTGTCCATGATTCTGCCCATCCAAGTGCAAATTGGGTTATCTGCGCCTGGAGGGACAAGCTGATCATTTCCAGATTCTGTCTACTTTCCTATTTTCTAAGACGAGAAGTTTCCTTGGTTTATTTAGCCAACTAAAACAAAGGTTGTGAGGGGATATAATGCAGTCCCTAAACAAAATCAAGGCGTTAACAGCAAAGAGAAGAGGAGCCTCTAAGCAAAAAGACAATGTTGTCACAAGAAAAAGCAGGCATTAATTGTCCTGCAATAAATGCAGTCTGGAATTCTGAAGAATGTTCTTAATGAAAGAAGTTACATTTTGCATCAGATCAAAACAGTGGGAGGATGAAAACAGTGTCTAGTTCTGAAACAGAAATAGGTGTCTACATTAAATGGGATGAAACAAGATGCACGCCTGCAATTCATGGAGAGTCAAGCACAATGACCTTCTCCTTTCCACTCCCATGTTCTTATGGGATATTTTCCCAGCCTGTTTCTATTACATACATTGGGGAATCTATAAGAAACAGCAAACCTTGACTGTAAACATATAATTAGATTGAAACATCTTTCAGATTATTTTCCTCTTAAAAGTAACCTTTGAAATATCATCTATAAATGTACAACTACATTGGAGTCACATCACTGTAAGTACGAGACACGGACAAGAGAAAAGGCTGGATAATTCTGAGTGGTGCAGTGACAAACAGTGGTTGTTCACTATTTATTTGGGTGGAAGAGCTGTGGGGCATCATCTGAATATAGTTTGTTCAAAAAAAGAATTGCCCTCCCACTGCCTTCCCCTCACTGGCCCAAAAAAGCCCCACACAAAAGCTGAGCAACCACTGAGCTGGTTCTTCACAGGACAGGTGCCCAAGCTGCTGAGGAATGTTGTAGATGCTAAGGCTTCATGGGATTAAAAAGAGGGACAATGGAAAATCTGTCATTCTACAAATGTCCCCAGCTGATAATTTTTGGAAGCTGAGAGCTGACAGCAGCAGTTCCACATAGGTGCTGGTCGCGTCCTTGCTCTCCCGAGGCACCCACTCTTGCCACTGTCAGAGGTGGAATTCTGGGTTAATTAACTCCTGCTTCATTGCTGTTCCTGCAGTGCATCCAACCAGCAGAGCACAGCTCATTTACCTCCCATGAGCAGAGAATGGCTCTGGAAGGCTCTGGAAGCAGCAGGTCTTGAGTTCCCATTCTGCATGGCACGGAAGTGACCTGCCTCCCCAAAACTCTGCAGAGGTTATGTGGTTTTCACATGCTTAACCTGCACATGCCCCCTCCCACAGCTTTTATTCTGAAAATGACAAGTCTTCTTCAGCTTTAAGAATCAGTTCATTCATCCCTATAATACCTTAAACCTTGCTTTAATTGACTGTTGTGCCTTTTCAGGATTCCAAGGGAAAAAAGAAACAGAATTGGCTGAAGGGAAGGAAAAAAAAAAAAAAAGCCAGCAAAATGCAAGGTAACAAAGCAGCCATGCCAAACTCACCACATTTCATCATCCCCACTTCATAGCATTTCCGCAGGCGGCAGGCCTGGCAGCTCTTGCGCCGGTTTTTATCGATGGTGCATTGATTGGTGGCTGGGCAGATGTAATCGTTGTGTCCTGCAGCAAGGCAAGAGGGAAAATTTAACATTCCCAGCCATCCCTCTTGGTCATTTCCCAAAACAAGAATGTTCTTGACTTTAAACAGCTCAACTTTTTCATGTGCATATATCTAAGCTCCGTTAATTTAACTGATGCAAAAATGCATATTTATCTTATATTATGAACATCAATCTGTGGCCTCATAATTAACCAGACAGCACAGCCCAGCTTTATAGTGATGACTGTCACGTAACCAAGCACCTTCTAAAACCAGCCCATTTTTGAAAATGGAGCATACACTCTTGTGGAAATTTGCTCCCAACATCCACTTTCTTACTGTATATTGGGAGTCTATAGCTGGCAGACACCAGATCTTAATTTTCTTTTTTCTCAACAGAGCTGAAAAGAGCAGCTTCAGTCCTGCAAAGATTTAAGTAAACTACAGCTATATTTGCTGAACCCTGACGTGGTGAGTTCCAGGAATGAAGAAGCCTTTGGAGGATTGACCCTGGGCCAAAGTTAATTTAAAAAAAAAAAAGTCAAGAGAAAAAGCAGGCTGGTAGGAAATAATGCATCCTGTAACTGCAAAGAAAAGCACAAGTAAAAGGTGTAAGTTTTAGATATTCTGGACAAGTGTTTGTCTTAGTTTCATCAGTTTTCACTGCAGCCTCTTTTGTTCTCTTCTTATTCTTTCCCATCTCACCCCATTCCCACCCAAACCCCTTTATGTTACTGTATTTCATTAATCAATAATCTGGTCCAAAGGTTTATTACTGTAAACTGGACCTGGGTGTGCTCCTGGTGTAAATACAGTTGAATCATCTCCTGCCAAATACTGGAACTATCTCGTGCAGCAATTACCAAAGGATGCAAAAAATAGTCACTCATTTACATTTCTTAATGTCTTTTCTCCCAGGCTGCTTTTTAAGTTGGTTTGTTGATTTATTTTTTTCCCCAACCAAGAATAAGATCAGGCAAAAGCGCTGCTACTGAGTGAATTTTTTTCCATTTGGTGCAAATCCATGAGTTCATGTCTCCAAGAGTAATTATTTAACTGAACCATTTGCGACTATTGCCTTGCAGAATTATAATTATTTTAACCTTGAATTTTTGAACCGACATTTTTTAAAAGATCAGGTTACAGTTTGTCCCATTTCCTACTGGCAGATGTGACTGAAAAACAAATTACTGTTTATCACTCTTCACACAACATGGGGAGAGAGGAGGAAGAAGCTGTCTGTTGCATTATAACCCAAGCACACAGGAGTATAAAGGGATTTAAAACTCTTGTGGCATTGGGATAATTTAACTTGCAGGCAGATGTTCAGCGATGTGAGACAAACAGACTACACCACAAACTCAGACAAGCTGAGGAGACCACACACAGTTGCTCAGTCATACCATCTAACTTTAATTAGACATTAGCCTGACATTTTGGTCTATGGCAGGCCCAGAAGTCTTATATTTTAATACATAAAATCCTGCATAACAACCATTGCAGCTGAACACTTGAGGGTGTTTTATGCCAAGAACTGGCTTGCTTTTATTTGTGTTTTATTATTCTTTGATTTGATTTACAAACACCATTACCTGACAGGGTACACTGAGGTGTACAAAAGACCACTTGCTGGTGGCCCAAGCACAAGTGAGCAACACAGAGCAGGCAAACCATTTACTTGACAGAAAACCCTTTGAGATCAAATTCACTCTCCATTTGTGAGAAACTGGACACAAAGTCCTCTTCAATTATTTTAGAAATCAAAAGTTCTTGCACCAGCTTGTAGAAATCACTATTCACCTGTGCAGAATTTGCACAATAAATTGAAAAGGCAAAACAAGTTCTGAATTAGGTCTGATTCTCCTGCTGGCATCAACTCTGCCATATTGAGCCAAAAGAAAATATCCGAACGTTGCTAAAGGCCTTGCAGGCAGAAGAGGAAGGGGAACACTAGAGACCAAAAAGCAGCAGGATTTTCTGCATTGGTATCCACATCTAGTAGCCAATGTCAATACAAATAATTTTCCACCAGAAGATCCCAGATGAGGTCAAAGATCAGGATAACTAGGCCAAGGTTAAAGGAACTAAGTGCCCCAAAGCTGCAATGTGGTGCCTAAGTGACTTCCAGTGGCTGTGACAGCAAATGTGCAGCCCCACATTTACTTCCACACTGCAGCCACGCAACAAACTTGAACTAAATACCAAATATTTAAGAATTTAGACACAGAAGTAGAAGTGTCAGATAGAGGGATCTGGCAGAGTAAGAGACAGTGCAGTGCAGGCTGTGAGGGATGGAGGGCTGAGCATTAACAATAATCAGGTTAGTACCTGATATGTATTTTCCCATCCTACATCGTGTGTAGATATTATACACCATGACTCAACAGCTCCAGGCAATAGAATCTTGTCAAGAAGAGCTCCCAGCAAGCAAAGTCTCCAGGTAATTGCCTACTCTTGCTGTGTCTATGACAACAAATTCTCAATTACTACAACTAAGCCAGGACACAAACTCCCATCAGATTGACAGCTCTGCAGTGCCATCCCACCCAGGCCTCACTGTGCTGTGCACTCCACCTCTTCGCTAAAGAAATCAGTTGCTCACTCTGTAATGTTTCCAGATCTTGATAACACCAGAGCCAAGAGATCAAACAGTCAAATCATGAGTTGCCCTATTTTTGGCATGGAGCAGCAGACACCAGGATTTCAGACCAGCTCATCACTAGATCAGCTGCTGCTGGCCCTTGTCACATGAAACAATTTATTTGAGCAAAATTATCAAAACCTGTTAGTCCTACCTTGAATACTTCTTTTAAAAAATGCTTTGCAGCCTTCGCAGGACCAGACCCCATAGTGGTATCCTGAAGCGTAGTCGCTGCAGACTGCACAGAAGTGGGCATCCTTTTTTGAGCCAGGATTATTTGCAATTGGGCTCGTACAGTCATTGCCATTCGTTTTTCTTTTTAAAGTTTCTCTGATAGAAAAGAAAAACATCTGTTACAAAGAAGAAAAATTTAAACTGCACTGCAAAGAGTTTAATAATTTTCCATTGTCTTCTATTCTCTCTCTATAGGGTCTTCATGTTTCTGAGCACAGGATAGTGTGAAACACTGTTAAGGTTTTTCTGACAATTTAAAGCATATGGTCTCATTCCAGTGATGACACACCAGAAAGATTTAAAATACTAAAAGGCATAAAACTGGACTGCTGCTGTATTTCTCACATGAACCCTGGGAAAATTATATGAAATGCTGATGGATCTTGAAGAATTGTTGGAAATGGGCAAGTCCAGGAATTTCTGAAGTGTGTTTTGCCTCTCGGGAGCTTCACATGGAAAAGGAGAGCTCAGACAGCTCAGACTGACATGACAAATGCTTCAATGAACAGAGCTGCAGTTGCTTTGCCCTGTTAGTAAGGCAAAATTACAGCACATATCTGTCCTCAAGTATTTAATTCTGTACACGAGGCTTTATTCACTCAATGACATTCTGGAGACAAATAACTGAGATGTGAATCTCAGCCTACAAGATCAGCTCATGATGTTAGAGAAAGTTCTCTGTTCAAGGTGACAACCCATGCTGATCACCCTAATGCTAAACTAAAAGAAATCTGAATACAAGAAGATTGGAGAAACACAATTAATAAAATATTTTCATACAGTAAAACATGTTGCTCGATGTAAATTAGTAAGATAGACACATTCCCAAAATGTTGCAAATAATTCCAGCATACAGGAACTATTCTTCGTGACCGGATTGAAGTTAAAACAGGGTAAAAACATGAAAAAATAGCCCATTCCTGACACCAAGATCCTGTAAACAAACAGCAAGAGGAAAGGAACTTAGATTATCGGTAATGTTGGTTCCAGTATAGGAAGTACATCCATTGTATCCTTTTTATCCGGACCTCATTTTCTTGGTGATTTTTGCATGTTGTGCTTTCAGGTTCAATACAATTTCCAGACAGAGAGAAAATAGTGTCATGTGCAAACTCTCAGCAGGAGTTTGAGAAAAGGAAAGGTGTAGAGTCAACTTATGGGTACAAACTTAAGCACAGAGGCAGAACTCAGGAACTCTAGCATTTTCCTCACCCCACCTTCCAGCAGGGTTAGGGAGGAGAAGAAAAATCAGTTGGGGTAAGCCAGCAGGTAGCAGGGTTTGTGACTTCTACAGAACAAGGGCAAGTTTAAACAGAACAGTGGAAATATGCCGAAAGTGCTGTCAAAGAGGCTTTAACTAATGTATTAAAAGTAGATTTTGTGCTGGTTTCATGACAGGAGGTAAGGACAAACACACCCACATGCCAAATGCAAATCATCAGGTTCATAAGTGTTTGAGGAGAACATGCTTCAATTTCCTGGTAAAAAATTTGGAAAGGAAGAAAAGGTGCTTCTTGGGGCAAATTTCAAAACAGAAATTGCTGCACAATTAAGTTACTGAGAGTGTTGGTTTTTTAAATGTGAATTCATTCAGATATAGCAGGGCAGAGGTGTGTTTAGGTGGTTAACAAGCTCGGTCTTTGATTACACACACACCCCCCATTAATGGATTGGTGAATCATTGAGTTTTTTCCCTCTCTGCCATGCTGGGAAGACCAGTGAGGGGGAGTTCTCCCCAAGAGTAAAGGGACTGTATCACACATGCCTAATATGCTGCTAATGCAAGGAGGAGAAAGCATTGCTATTCCTTCCTATTCCTCTGTATTTGAAAGGAAAAATAATTTGGTGTTTCACATTAGTAAAAGTGGTATATTTTTAAGCCTTACTTGGGAATCTTTATCTAATTGTGAGGGTCAGAAGATACTCAAAATCAGCTGGAGAGCCTCTATGTGACTGATTGATGTGCTGTGGAGAGCAATGTTTATTGCCTGCGATAAAGCACCGAGGTCATGGATGAAAATAAAGAAAAAGCACACGCCGTAACATCTTGGTGAGGATTGTTGGTTTTTACCTCCCAGTCACGACAAGCATTTTTAAAAAGCACTTTCTCTTTCCCTGATTAAAAGTTTAACGAGAGCCACCCTGCACACACTCAAGCTGCAGGACTTTCCCAGGCTGTGGCAAACAGCTCGCACACAGCGGAACCATCTGGAACAAATTCCTCCTGGCAAATGCCAAACCGCATCAGAGCCTCTCGTCTGCGACAGCTGTAGCCTCACACCAGGAGGGCCAAACCCCACTGGTTTGTCACCGCTGGCTGAGAGGACAACAGGCCCTGCAAGCAGTCAGGGATTGAAGGTAAACATCTCACACCCCGGGATTCTCCTGCTCCGCAGTGTTTCCACAAAGGGCAAACAGAGCAGGCAGCTCCACGTGTGGGTAGAGATAACATCCCAGCTCCTGCCCAGGATGCTCAGCAGAGGAATGAGCTGCCGGATCCTCCGGGTGAGCTGAAGGAGCTGGATGGATGCCCACGATGCTGCCGCACCAAAGGATGTAGGAAGATAGGAGATGTGCCCTGGCAGCTACTGAGGAGCCACATGGTGAAAGATTTATCCCTTTACACCTCCCAGTACTCCTCTCTATTTTATGGTCGTGGTTTCTATATAGGGATACTACCTTTCTAAAAAAGAGTTAAGACTTCTCCTGGTCATCCTTCTGCTTTGAGCAACCTGGTTTCGGGGAAGGTGTCCCTGCCCACGGCAGGGGTATTGGAACTACATGGTCTTTAAGACCCCTTTCAATTCAAACCATTCTGTGATAAAGAGGTAATACTCCAGATTTTCTTGATTTCTCTTTAAGTTAGGTCATCAGCAGCTACATGAGCTATAGTCCTTATATATCTACACAAACAGCTGACGACTTCTTTAATTAAAACTCCGATGCGGCAGGTTTGGCTTCCCGTTTGTTGTAGAGAGGGCACTGCAGAGCATCAGACAGGGTGCCAACATCTGGACAGCTTCGAACACTAACCTTCCTAGGGCTGTCAAAGTTTTGGAACCTTAACCAAAGAGGAAAGAGTTTAGATGTTAGCCCTGTTCACATCAAAGGGGATGTTCACATCACATGCTTGGGGAATTCTTCTGTGTGTAAGTGCTACCCAAAGTCTTTCCCAATCCACACACCTACACTGAGAGCAGATTCGCACTCCAGAACTGCATCAAGCCCACCCATTGCAGAAGGAATGTGGGTAGTCTCAAAAATAGCACAAATCCTTTATTAACCATTGAATTAAAACTGTTGCCAGGACACACTATTTTTCATACTCCAAATGACTGCTGAGGTTAAATAAGGAGGCCTGGGGATAAACATACAGCTGCTGAAGCAGGAACTGCATCTGCACCCCCTGGGCTTTTATCTGTCCAACAAGTGGTGAGCCCATGAATGGAACACTTTCATCAGTCGGTGATCCATACAGTGATTAGGGTTTGCAATATGAGTAAATGTGCAGAATGAGAATGGGTTTTTGCAAACAGAGTTTCTTGCCAGCTGAAAATTTAGCCTGTGACTGCTCTTCACTATATTTCGAGTCAGGAACAACAACAAGAAACAAAGTCAGGCTTTTTCAGTAGCAGCCTCCTTTTAACACGATGCATGCTGCTGTGTGACTGTTTATACTAAAAGCAAAAAGCAAAGAAAACATTTCCTTTGAATTTCAAGTTAACAAAAAGCCTTCACATCCATTAGATGCACTAAAAAATAATCTGGATAAGAAGGAATTCAAACAAAATATTATGAAAAGGCAAAAAGAATGAACCTTTATCTCTTTCACTCAGAGGACTTAATCTGCCATGGAAAAATTAATTTTTATTACACGAAATAGTACCTAGCAGTCTTGAACTTCTGTTTACACAGTGTAAACAGTTCCCACACTGAAGGTATTTGTAACGCTTTCTGTTGCTGTATAGTACTCTAAGGAAGTATTGGGAAAAAACCTCATTTCAGAAGTTACATTAAAAATAAACAAATAAACAAAAACCCAAAACAAACAAACAAAAACAAAAAAACAACCAACAACAACAAAAAATGAACTCCAGGACTGATTTGGTGCCTAGTGGAATTTTTTTTGGCATTTTTTTGTTTTCCACAGGGACCAGCACATAGAATATAAATGTAAAAAGAAAAGACTTGAGCTAAGGAAACTGTAAATAACACCATTCAGCCAAGTTTTCAAGCACCCCCCAGCACTGACCTGCTGCCAGGCAGCACTGGCTCCATGGGTCGTGCCTCGCACCAGAGGCTCTTGGGCTGCTCTGCATAGAGCAGGGAGGACTGACAGTGCAGAGTCAGGGGGGACAGATGGCCAGGAGCAGACCACAGCTCACTGGGGCTGGAGGTTTGCCTCGCAGCCGCGCTCTCTGGATCCCCAAAATTGCTGGCGATGTTGTAATTCACCATGGCGGGGCTGCAGAATGCCATCGCGGAATATTCATGTCTATTCTCCATGTAAGATGAGGGAATGTAGACTGGACTGTGCTCTGCTGCCAGCGTGGACTGAGTGCAGCTGTAGGGAACTGGAGAGATGACACCAGCAGGTGAATTTTTAATTTCTGTTTTATTGCATCCAATATCCTGAAGTGGCAGCAACTGAGAAAAGTCCTTGTGAGAAGATGTGCACAGGGACATTTTGGAGCAAGACTGAAGAGTGCTGTTTAAATATTCATCCTAGAATCATAAGGTATAAAAAAAAAGAATTAAAGAGTAAGAACTCTCTGCATTAAGTCTTTTCTATAAAAGAAAAGAGGAACCAGTAAACCAGAAAACATAAACATATCTCATTAAAACAGATTACGCACCAAATGCACTTAAACAGTAAATGTACAAATTTACTACCTTTAAGAAAAAGAAAGCTTTCTAGAATATCCTTAAAAATGAAGGCTAAAACACACATTGAGTTCAGACTCCCTTAAAAAAACAATAATAATTTTAAGAAGAAAATTATTTGAGGCCTGCCTGAAACAAGTATGAAAGTAACAACTTGGATCTTAACAGGAGTTACAACCAGGGTAAAACTGCTCTCCATCAGAGACAAAATTACCCCAAGAGCCACAGCTCCGGAGGAGAAATCAATTTTCTTTATAACAACTCACCATCTCCTGCTGTATCTGTACTACAGCCTTCAGCCTCGCGCTCCAGAGCGCTTCCCTTTCCCATCACAAACAGGTAAGGGCAGGTATTTTGGAAACAGACACACACACACACACATGCATATTCCCTATACCTTCCGAATGCAGAACTCCACTGCACATCCCTCTGCACAGAGGAGGAGGACAGGTGGAGGATGTCAGCAAGCAGTGCAACTTCATCACTGAGAGGCCCCTGGATACGGCACCTCTGAACAGAGCCGTTAGAAAAGTAGAAGTCATAAAATGCAGGTATTTCCAAAGCTGACAACACAACTCAAGTTATTTCTTAAGATCCAGAAATTTTATAATTCCCTGCCACTCTCCATCCCCATCCCAACTACTTCCCATCCTTTCTCCCATCTGACTCAGCTATCAAAAAAAAGACCTTAAATTGCCCACAGTAAATACTCTTTGTCAGATTCAGGTATATACAAATTATTTAAGAGAGAAAAGAAT
This sequence comes from Origma solitaria, assembly GCA_013397895.1. NCBI lineage: Eukaryota > Metazoa > Chordata > Aves > Passeriformes > Acanthizidae > Origma > Origma solitaria. The sequence continues at coordinate 581,524 of VZRL01002501.1, read as the reverse complement.
TTTGAAAATAAAAAAAAGCCCACCAAAATAATCTTCCAAAGACAGACCCCTGTCCTGGAAGCATTATTTCACAGTAGCATTTAAAAACATTTTTCTCTTTATTCTTCACTAAGAGTTTCATCTGCAATTCATTCCAGCTCTGAAGACAGACCTAGTTTGCAATTCAAAACAATTCTGTATCCAAAACAGCAAGTTCCAGCCCCCTGAGCTGATATTGCAGTGTACTTTTACATATGATAATAAGATCCTAACATGAGAAACCACAGGATAAGTAAATATTCACCCACAGCTTTGCTATTCCACATGTGACCAAGGTATAGATGCTAAATGTTCTTACCTTTTTTTTGCCTCACATGACCATAAAGCAAGATGAGGAAGATTCAAGCACGGGTTTGTTGAAGTAACAGCAACCTCCCTGTCCCCAAAGTTCTCAGCCAGATGGCATTTCTAGTATGCCACCCTGGGGCACTGATATGTTTTTCTCCTCTAGGGTGAGGACTGAGAGTAGAAGCATTAAGAGAAAATGTAAGAAATAGTCTATTTGACTAAAATGGATAGTTGAGAGCCCATCCTTCCTCCTCACTCTGCACTCTGGCGATGAAACTGAAGATATATGTAGAAATAACCAGAAACTCATTTAAATCAGCTCAGGCACTTTACACCCAGCTGCTGTCCTTTCCTTTGTGGGAAAGAGGAAAATGAGATATCTCAGCAGCTGTCTGTGTCCAGCAGCTCTTGGATGGGAACCCCAGAGCAGTCCAAGCAGGGGATTCTGGCCACACTCCTCACACAACCTACACACTTCATCTTCCCCCACCAGATGCCTCCTCTAGGAAAAACCAGGCTCTGTGCAAACTTCACTGCAAAAAGGCCACTGATAAACCCAAAGGTGCTTTCCCCCCCAGATTACTGGGGTAGATAATTTTTTGGAAGCAAATGATGGAACTAAAAAGCATCTTAGGAGTATTTTCAGGGGCTACTACGGGTGAGCCTGGTCAGCACACTGGATCCAACACACATTTAGAGATCCAGTGTAAGCAAAGCTGTATTCCCCTTGCAGTCTCAGAGGCTGCAGGTATTCAGGATGAGCATGGACACTCTGCCAGAGCATCTGGAACGCCCAAAAAAAGCTGTCTGTGCTCACTTTGTCCCTCTGCCTCCCTTGGAAGGGCACAGAGTGCAGGGCAACCCCAAACCCTTTGGAGAGAAGGACCTGAGCAGCATTACAGTGACACCTCTGCCACAGCCAGCTGGAGACATTCTGCTCTGGTAGCTTCGGCTGAGTAGGACCCCTCAGCATTTAGCAAATAAATGCCTGTATGCTGTAGAAGCACAGAGAACACAGAGCTCCCACTACTGAATTTTATGGACAGAAATCAGCGGAGATTTGAGTCATGTTTTTCTGCAGAGGGAATCCGCTCGTGTGTATGCAGGGTCACTGCCTGCTTAGCAGAAGGAGATACTGACGTCAAAGGGCAACACACAGTATTTGGAATCACACACAGAAGATACCAGAAGCAAGAGTGAAGCTTGTTTTAGGGGTAGGAGTTCACACGAGCATAAGGAATCGGTACAGCCTTCCTCAAAAACACACTGCTCATGACTTATTTACAACAGAAGGGGACTCTGGTTAAAGCAGGTTAAAGAAAACTGTGCTCATAGCTTTCAGCAGGCTGTAATGTAGTGAAAAAATAACAGCATTTGCCTGAGATAATTAACTTGGGTTGAAGAAATCATTTAGCCACAGTAGACTATGGATCTACGTGAGATCACGTTGATCATGTTTCCTTATACCCAGAGAATTTAAAATGGGAAGCCCAGAGCCTCATAAATAAAGTGAAACTGCTAAATTGCTCAGAAGGTCCTAAAAATTGGCTGCTGGACTGTGAAGTTGTGTGTCTTAAATTAGGACTGAAGATTGAGGGAAACAGATCTCAAGATGTGAGACTCAAGAAAACAAACTCCACAACGCCAGTACCTCAGAAGGAAGCACAACCACATTTAATACAATGATTACAATAATTGCGTTAGGCTAATAAATTTGTTCCATCCTGTTATAATATCCTCATATCTTAAACACTATTCATTAAACAGAAATGAGCTACTTCCTAAAGTGAACTCCTGTCCCAACATGCTGTCTTCCTCTGAAGAAAGATTTTAAAAGCAAGATTCAACGATAAAGTACATTATTTAGATGCAGCCTATCAGCCCTGCACTAGGTCTGCACCAGACACAGAAACAAAACAGGTGTCTATTATTTTTATGCTCCAATCTCCTGGGAGTCTGCAAATGTTTCAATCCACTGAAGCCAGTTTAGCTTAGCGAGATATTCAGTGACTGAAATGCCATTATTAAGTAAACAATAATCATTCTGGCCAGTTCCTTGAGTAACACTTACCATTCACAAATCTAAGACACTACAGGCAGGGTCCACTTCTGACATAAAACAGCTCCATTAGCTCCAGTTCCCAGAGGATGACGCCACTATCCATGAGGGTGTAGGAAAAAAGGGAACGTTATTAATGTTCTCCACAAAAAAAAAAAAAAAGTTTCTTGTCTTTGAACAACTCCACAACAACAGAATGTATCTTGAGAGTCACCGTGCAAGACACGCCAGATGAGACACAAGAACTGGTTTAGATGTCATAGTCAAACAGACACGTGGGTAAATAATTAAGCCATCTGACGTATTTCAACAAACTCAAAAGCCACTTATTGCACATTACCTATACCAGGTACCTTTAAAAGCCTTGTGTGAAAAAAAACCTTTTTTTGGTACAGATTTGGTTGGTCGGTTGGGTTTTTTTAGTTTTGGAAAGGGGAAAAACAGGTAGAGAGGTCAGGGTGCCTGCTTGGGAACATAATACAATAGCCTTTCCTAGAAGAGTACAACACTTCAAAAAGCAAGGGAGTGATGGATATTCTCAGGATAATTCCATCAACACACACTACAACATCCTTAGAATTTTATATCTATTTTGAGTAAAGATTTTTTGCAATAGAGAATCAAGATGACCTTTTCCTCTGATGGGCTTAAATTAAAGCGCAATCATTCTTCCTTGGGGTTTATAGAAGTGATTCAGCTCGTGTGCATTCCACCACCCACCCCACAGCCAAAGATCCTCAGGCATCTTGCAGAGCACTCTATTAATATTCCGTTAAGTTACATTTTACACAACAATAAACTGAATCATCCTCTGGAAAAGTGATTATTGAAATCATTCCTGATGCGTAAGATGATACTTGTGCTTTGTGAGAAACTTATTACTCATTAAACACAGCAGTGCCAGATATTGCCAACAGAAGGCAGGCGAGTAAATAAGTTTATTATTACCTGAAAAGGACTGGATGCAACAAGCAGGGGAGAGATAGGGAAGCAAAATGCAAGCACAGCTAACTGCCCAGACCTCAGATGTTGTATTTACTCCTGCAAAATTAATAACCTGTGCTCAATGACATCAAGACCTCTGAAGAAAACACTGCAGCTCAATAGCACACAGGAAAGAATATTTCTAAGCAAAATGAGCACTTTTGGGCCCGTTAGCCTTTGAGTTACTCAGGACACTGACAGTGTCTAGGTTATTCTAGGCATTTATAAATACATTTCAGGGCTCAATAAATATGACATGCGGGCACCAAGGGAACTGGATTTGTTCTGCTAAAGGAATACACAACTGCAACCTTCTCCCCCTTGAAGTGGAGTTACAAAGACAAGACATCCAGACTCTTTTTGCAGAAAGTGCACAAGTCAGGACAAGAGATCACAGTCACAAGCCAGTGCAAAGGAAATTCTGGTAGAACACATGAAAAATTCTACACAGTGAGAATTAAGTACAGGAACAGGATACCCAGAAAGGCTGTGAAATCCCTATCTCTGGAGAGAATTAAAAAACACTCACTTTGAGAAGGACACAGGATTAGCTGCTCTCTAAATTTCCCTTCCCACCTTCCCATTACTGGGGGCATTCATAGCAGAGGAAATTCCATTTTACCTGTGCTGGAAAGAGTGAGGCATCTCAAAGGATCATGGCCACTTTGTCACCTCTGTTCAGGAAGGTAAGAGCTGTGGGTCCTGCCCAAAGACAACCAACATTTAACACTTCATGATGCACAAAAGCCTTGCATACACTGCAGTGAGATCTGTTCAATGGAAGGGTTCCATAAAACTGGAAAATATTTTCAGATCTTAGTTCAAATTAGAGTTAAGGTTGACTTTATTAGTTTTTAACCTTTCAATTTGTATACCATTAAAATGTTACCAGATCTGAGAACTGATTTAGGCTTTCTATATTTGCATATCTTATGTATGTTTCATAGTCTTAGGGATTCAGACACCAGAAATGAAAAGCCACTGTCCTGCTCAAGAATACAAATTCAAACTGAGACAACTCAGCTCCTTTACTCTCCATTTAATTATTTCAAAGTACAGTGTGGACTTTTTGATCAAAAAGAATATTTGCATTTCAGCAAGAAAATTTTAGTGTGTTCCATTAGAAAAGAAATATCTATTAAAACTATTACACAGGTAAAAATTACAAGGATCTGTCTGAGGATTTTGTAATCATGCTTCAATCCACAGCAGTATTGTGGCGGAAGCCAGGGCACAGAATAGCACCCTTGTCCAGTAAGAACTTCATCATTAAAAAAAAAGCATCTCTGATGTGAGAAAGGGCAGGGAGGAGCAGCACAGGGATTTAGATTTTTGTGGAGCTGCGATGTCCCTCGGTATCCAGCATCTCTGAAGCACACTTGGGTCTCTCAGCACATACCAATTAATGAAGCTAATTTTTAAAAAAAATTATTCTTGTTTTGATGACCAGCCCACAGCTCTGTGCCAGCAGCATGGAGTACACCAGTTCCTTGTATCCAGGAGGAATTAATTCCTTCAATTACCATTTCTCTCTTAATGACAGTGTCCTAGAACAAATGTACACAAACCTTCCCCCACTCTCTTCCTTTCTAGTCACTTGCAACATGTTCATTCATAGAATCACGACTGACTCTATGGATGGGTTGGGTTGCAACGGACCTTAAACATCACCTACTTCCACCTCCCCTGCCTTGGCAGGGACACCTCCCACTGTCCCAGGTTGCTCCAAGCCCCATCCAGCCTGGCCCTGAACACTCCCAGGGACGGGCAGCCACATCTTCTCTGGGCACCTGTGCCAGTGCCTCAGCACTCACAGTAAAGAATTCCTTCCTAATATCCAATCTAATCCTGCTCTCTTTCCGTTTAAAGCCATTCCCCCTTGTCCTATCACTACACATCCTTGTAAAAGTCCTTCTCCAGCTCTCTTGGAGCTGCTTTAGGTACTGGAAGGTAGCGGAGCTTTCTCTTCTCCAGGCTGAACACCCCCAGCTCTCAGTCTGTGCTCATAGCAGAGGTGCTCCAGCCCTCTGATGAACTTCTGGCCTCCTCTGGACCCTCTCCATCTTGTGTCCCCCATCCTCCTTATGTTGAGGGTCCCAGAGATGGATGCAGCACTCCAGGGGGACTTTCCCAAGGGCAGAGCAGAGGCTGCACCAAACTTGCTGAGGGGCCCTCGATCCCACTATCCATGTCACCAGCAAAGTGTTAGGTAATTTCAGAAGCACGGTTCCATGCTCAATCCTCTGCCATCAACAAGGGGAAAATCAAATGGATAAAATGCCTCATTTTGCCTAGCAAAACTTTTCCACAGCTTGGAGGGTTACTGAATAACTGTCTCTGTTATTGGCAGGCTATAGACATGAGGTGGCACAGGGGCTGAGATTTTTTGACTCAAGTCAAGTTCCTTCTGTTTACTCTCACAACAAATCAACACCTCTTGTATTATAAATAAATTGGGGGCCGAAAATTCCGCCTCATTTATTCCCTTTTCCCACAGCAGTTCCCCCAGTCAGGTCTGTGAGGACATACAGCAGCATGCAGAGAGCAGAGCCTGCAGCAATGCACTCACGCCAGACAGAAATTTGAGAGGAAAGGGATGGTGGCTAAAAAAGTCAATATGTGAAGAAAAACAAGTAAAACAGGCAAGAGGGAGAGAGCAGGAATTGAAAATTCGTACACTCTCAGGGGAGATACAGTCTTGTTTTCTGATGAAAGCAAAGATGAGAGACTCCCTGGTAGCAGCTGTCCTTCACAAGGTATACAGACCTGGGGTAAGATTAAAAGTCCTTTGGCCAATGGACAAAAGAGTAAAGCCATAAATGCCCCTAAAACCTGCCCCCTGGCAATCTGTAGGCAACAAGCCTGATGTTGGGTAGACAAGTGGCACACATCCCCAAATGATGGGAACTCGTTTATTTCTGCAGCTCATGCTCTACCACCCTGGCAGATCTGACCTGCCGCAGCTCCAAAAGACAGGGGGAGTTTCTGTTTGGCATGGATGGCAGGAAATACAGGATTCATTTCTCCTGGCTAAGCAGACAGGAGGCATTGGCTTTCTCTTGAGCCTCCTCAAATGACCTCTTGCTCCACGAGGCTGAGGAGCAATGGACATAACCAGAGCTGTCTTTGGTAAAAGAAAGCCTTCCTTGCAGAAATGCTGTCAGGGAATAATTTTTTTCACATCTCAGTGACCTAAAGAGTGAAGATAAAGTAGTGGACTTTTTCCTGTCAGACCAACTTGCAATATACTTTATTCCACTTACTCCTCCCCCAAATAAAATTATTCTATTTACTGTGGTTTTTTCCAGACAGCCTCTTTACTATGCAAATGATTCATGCTATAGGATTAATTCAGATAGCCAAAGAATAAATAAAAAGTGTAAAACTTTTGTTGTTTTAGTCATAAAACTTGAATGAGCAATCTTTTCTATAATGATATAGAAATGAAATCTATGTATGAATATCTATGAAATGCAGAACACCTTTGGCTGCTTTCCTGGTTTTAACTATAGTAAATTGATTTTTTACTGGAATTTCTGTAATAGACTATTTAAATTGTATTAATTTTGTTGTGCATCTTCACATTAACAGCATATTAAATATCTTTGTCTTGGCAATTTATTCTAACTTCTTTAAAAAGAAGTTTCTTCAATGTGTTTTTTTGATACCTGACTTAAAAGCACCTCATAAATTACTCATTATGCCTAAACTTTTTCCCCATCATCACTAATTCACTAAAATAGCACAGAAACCGAGGCATTGCTTATTCCTGCATTTCAAGCTGTGAAACACTCTTGTAATGCTGCATGAAATCCTAGGTCAAATATGTTTAACACCATCCACAGGTAACAAAAGTTTGTGTATATGTTTCAGTCCCTTAAACAAAGAAAGCTGTTCTGGATTTGTCTTATCATTAACCTAGACATGAAAACATGCCTTTTATTGTGAGCAAAATCCTGCTTCAGCTGAGTCAGTCAGAATTTTGTTGATGATTTGCACAGATGGACATCTGTCTAACATACTAATTAAGACAAAATTGCAACGTCCTTGTAGTCTTATTAAAATGAAATCTGAGAAATTCTTCAGGGATTTCTGCTTTCTGAGCTTCTTATGTCCTGTCTCTCAAGGAATGGACCAGCAAACCCTTTTATGTGAATATTTCTTGCTGCTAGCAAAAGCATGCTGCAGATAACTGAAGAAGAGCACAGGAAAAGAGCGGATATAAAATCTGTTCAGCCCCCTGGATCACCATCCCTTGTCACTGTAAGCTCTTTGCTACTTTTACCTTTGAGCCAATATTCAAGAATCAGAATTAAAACTAAGAGTATTTAAAGGGATCATATACTCACTGGATTTATAATTGTTTTAATGAATATATTTTAATCCATTCTTGATCAAAACATCATTACAGACACACTGGCTGACTTCTTGAAGAAAATTCTGCAATTGCAACATTTTAAGAACACCTCTAAAACTGTGAGCATTTTCTTCCTGTGATATTTTAAGTTTTTCAGGTTATCAGCCAACAAGTTCTCAAGGATATAAAATAGTTTGTGTGTTTCCACTTTTTCCAGCAACACTTGAAGCTCCATTTACTGATTCTCATTTACAGCACTGAAGAGATAAATGGCAAAGAAGCATCAGATTTGCTCCATCTCTTCAGGTCCAAAATTTTTATTGTTATTTCTCCTTAGAAAGCCTGAGGAAACTGAGCTGTTCACTGACACAGACCCAGGCTGAGAATGAAGACACCACAGCTGCCTTCCACTAGCACTCTGCCACAGTCACTGTGTCTGCAAAATTTAAGTTACATCTTATTTTAAAAGGTATGGGAAATTTCAGAAAGGAAAGCAGAAAGGAGGATAGCCACAGAGGAGTGATTCTATTCTTGAACTTTGATCATAAATAGAAAGAAGAATTTTAATAAAGTTCTCAGGTAGTAAATAAAAGTTCTAAATCTTTAAATCAGAAATACAACATGCATTTGTTGCTTCAGTAAAAGCATTAGTTTTAGAATTCTCCCCCTCTTGTGGGGACAACAGATGAGCAAGGAATTTCAAGGATATGGATGAGGAAACTCATTGCTGGTAACACTGAGCACATCAGAAGCAAATGATAAATGACTTTATGTTCAAAAGCAGTTTCTCATGCCACCTATAATCATATCAAAACTTTCTTAACACATAAATGGTAATTGTGCATCATTCCCCATATGACAAGGCTGAACACTTTCCCAGAAAGAAATAGCACATTTACCAACCATTCCAAGGTATAAACTGTACAATTTGCTGTTTATCCCATCCTCTTTCCAGACTGAAATTTATTTTCTCTAATAAAACCTCAGTTACAAAGCATCTAAGATTAAAGATCAGATCATTCTTGCCACTGCCAGCCAGAAGTCTTTTATGAGCATTCAGGCAAAGGTTCTGAAGGGTTTGATGAAGATTTGCACATGTGCTCTCCAATCTTTAATTATTGTTAAATAAACCTTTTATCAGTGCCAACAGCAAACTTAAAAAACAGGCTTATATCTCATTGTCTAATTAGGAAGATCCTTCTCAAAACTGAAGATCTTATTAAAAGAGTGTAAATCCGTATCACAGACTTCAAGGAGAAAACTACTTCAGAACTGTAAGAACAAAACCTGAGACATTTATCAGTGAGAGACTTGGAAATTCAAAAGTCAAGTCAAGTCAATGAGGAGACCATCAGTAACTCCAGTTTAGATCAGGTCCTACCAGTTACTATGAAGCTAGGAAGAGGCATTTGCCTTTTATTAGTATATTCATCTGTGGAATTTCCCAAAAACCTTTAAAAAACAATCTCTTAAAGTATGTTCCAAAGTACTCCTTCTGCTCTCAGTGCAGCACTCCTATTCTAATAAGATTCTTAAGCCAAAGATCTAAAATATAGCAAACTTCCATAATTTTCTCTGTATCCAAAAATATTTTTAAAACCCAAGCCTCTTGAGAGATGCATAAACTGTTAGACTTTAAGAACAAATTTACACTGGAACCAAAATTAAAACTCTCAATGATTTAACTGCCTCATTTCACTCACTGTTTGTTCATAAGGCTACTATTCATAAATCCAGAGACTATCAATTGCAGAGCTTTGGCAACATTTACAATAATAAATATTTCATTCAATATAGCACCTACCTGATTGACACTGAATAGGGTTTCTGCTCTTTAAAAATGCTCTGACAGCATTACATGTCAGCAAGATTTTCTCATAGCAATTCTGGATTTGTTTTCCTCCTTTCCTTTTTCTCTGATTCTAAAGCAGCTGTGCCCACCACCACTTAGTCACCAGATCTCGAATATGAATCTTCCCAAAGCAATGTGGTGCCTGCTCATCAGTGCGAGGTTACACGGATACTATCAGTGTTTCCTTTCCCTGGGAAGGCAAGACCCAAACAGAAGTTTCTCCTCCTCCTTTCTGACATAACAAGCCTCTGAATTTGTCGTTCACTGCTGCTAAGGCTCTTACATGATGGAATCATTTTATAAGCCAAGCATTCTCTGATGTAGCACAGAAATCTGAAGATTAATTAACCAGCAATTTCTGGCACCAAATATTGAGGTTTTTAAAAGGCTAAATCAAACTTTTTATATCTTTATCACAGGAAAACCTGAAACATAATTAGCATTTGCTCTGAAGCAGAAATGTGCTCATCTTAGACATTTTAGGCAGCACAATAAATAAACAAACTCTTTTGGCATTGTTTTTTAAATACCAGATGCATAAACACAGACGAGGGGGATTTCTTTTACTTTAGTGTAACTATGTTCATTTTCAAGAAAAGCAAATTAACTGGAATCCATCTGGGGTAATGCCTTTGTTTTACTGCATGTTATGGTTTAACCCCAGCCTGCAACTAAGCACCACACAGCCACTCACACAGTTCCCCTCAGTGAGATGGGGGAGAGAATTGGAAGAGTAAAAGTGAGAAAACTTGTGGGCTGAAATAAAAACAGTTGAATAGGTAAGGCAAAAGTCACCCACACAAGCAAAGCAAAACAAGGAATTCATTCGCCACTTCTCATGGGCAGGAAAGGAGAGCTACATCACAGCTAACAGCAACCGGAGAAGACAAATGCCACCACTCTGAGTGTCCCCCCCACTTCCTTCTTCTTCCCCTGGTTATATAAGCTGAGCATGACACCCTGTGGTCTGGAATGTCCCTTTGGTCAGCTGTCCTGGCTGTGTCCCTGCCCAGCCTCCTGTGCAGCCCCAGTCTGGCTGCTGGTCGGGTGTTGAGAAGCTTGGGCTCTGTGTAGGCACTGTCCAGTGATCATAAAATCATCCCTGAGGCATCAACACTGTTTCCAGCACAAATCCAAAACACAGCCCCATACGAGCTCCTATGAAGGAAATGAACTCCACCTCATCCCAAACCAGCATATTCTCCACTTTTTATCCCATACCATTTCATCATGCTCAGTTCCTACACATCATCATTCCCCACCGTTCCCATTCCCATTGTTTGATATATTTCACAGACAACATTCCCTTAGTCTATGGACAACCCCTGTGAAATGTCCATGAAATGTCCATAAATGACCACAAATGCTCACAAAGTGCCCAATGGATTCATTTAAACCATGATTTTTTGCTCCATCTGTTATGGCAATCAGTCAGGACATGAGAGGCGCTGTGTTTTGGGGAGTTATCAGACACCAAAGGCAGCTCAGATCGGGTGCCTGCTGCAGTTGTAAGGCTTCTCCTTCATTCATTTTGGTGGCTCCCGCCACAGGAATTCCCATAACATGCCACTCAAGTCATGGGTTACAACAACTTAGAGGTATTTCCATTACAATCTCCCCTCCTGAGCCCTTTGAGTGAGGTTTCAAGGTTTAATATTGCAATGGACCCTTCATTCCTCCTCCAGCTTGCACTTAGGCACAAACTGCAGTCACTTAGGGCTGGACCTGCTCCAAGTGGAAGTGCTCCAGCATGGCCTCATGCACAGCCACTGATGCTTCAAGGTGAACCTTCTCCATGTGGAATCACCTTTAGGCCACAATCCCTTCACAGCAGAGCTGCTGTGGCACAGACAAAACCACCGCCACGGGTGCTTTGAAAGGACCTGCTCTGGCAAGGACTCATCCATGGCCATGGCCACTTTGGAGTGCCCTGCTCCCATGTGGACTCATCCATGGGTCACCATTCCTTCGACTTGAGCTCACTCTGCAGTTCCAGCCTGTCTGGTGCAGCAGCAGCACAGGGACAGCAGCGATGCCCCCACCACCTGCCAGCCCAGGGGCATCGCTGTGGCTGTTCCCAGGACATTCCCAGGCTCTGCAGCCGGAGGTGATCACCACCTGGGCGCCACAGCAGCAGTCAGGGCACAGAGCAGCCTCTGATGAGCACCAGATGCTAATACATGGTCAGGCAAGTGAGCCAAATCAATAGGTAAACAGCTCTGACAGCTAAAAATTCGATTTAGCACATCCCAACACCATCCAGCTGTTCACTCCCTCCTCCCCCGTGGGATCAGAGAGAGAATCAGAAGGGTAAAAGTGAGAAAACTTGTGGGCTGATATAAAGACTGTTGAACAGGCAAAGCAAAACCCACACACACAAGCAAAGCAAAACAAGGAATTAATTCATCACTTCCCATTGACAGACAGGTGTTCATCACATGTAATGGTGACTGGGGAAAAGAAACACATCCCTCCAAATGTCCCCCCTTCCTTCTCCTTCCTCAGCTTAATATGCAGAGCATGACACTGTATGGTCTGGAATAACCCCTTCATCACCTGGGGTCAGCTGTCCCTTCTGTGCCTCCTCCCAAATTCTTCTGCATCCCCAGGCTACTCATTGGTGGGGTGAGAAGCAGGAAAGGTTGAGGCTGTGCAGCGAAAAACTTTTTATCAACAAAAACTGAAACATTCATGAATTATCAGCACTGTTTCCAGCACAAATTCAATGCATAGCCCATGCTAGTTGCTAGGTAGAAAAATAACCCTACCCCAGCCAAAACCAGCATGCGAGTTAACATTCACCAAAAAACCACCCAAAAACAAAACAAACAAACATAAAACAAAAAAAATCCCCAAAAATCAAAACCAAAGACAAAACCCCATGAAAACTGAACACAGGCAGGAAGATTCATTTCTCAATTATACATTGTGATTGCTTTCAAAATCCTTCATTAGTTGCAGAGCATTAATCTAATTTATTCAAGGAAGCTGACATACATATACATTTGCTTGGGTAAAGCCTCGTGTTAGTCATTCTTGCATTTGTGACCCCAAAACACCTTCAAGCCTACACAACTTTCCAAAACTACTTGGCAGAATTAGGAGCTGGAATAGCTCTGCCCCTTTGCTATCAACATCTCTGCAAGCACAGCCAGGACCAGACCAAGCTAATGTTATTGTCCACTCAGCCAACCCTTCCTATAATTACTTTATGCTAATGCAATTTTTCTCAGTATCAGATTTGTCTCTACCTTCATTCTCCGTGCTTTCCTTGAGCCTCCTTTTCTCCTCTCATTACTATTTTGCAGGTCCAAACACTGCTGCCTTTAATTTGAATTTCCTTTTGTTTTAACAGATAAAGCCTTTTGCAAGCTACAGGGGATTTAAATGCCAGTGCTTTTTGATGATTAGTTCTTCTACAGAGTGTGACCTGTGTCTATGCAATCCTATTTATGTCTGTTTAATGACAAAGTATTGTTCCCTGCCACCCTCAGGGATAATAGCAAAGGTTTTCTGCTAAACACTACAGAAGAGCACCTTAGTTTTTTTTTTTTACATATAAAGACTGCATTCCCCTCACATCCTGACATAGCAAATATGCACCAGACCCTGGTCCTGCAAGTCTTTTACTCAAAATACCTGGGTCCCAAATAAGCCTTGGGAGCAGCATGAAGGGGTTACCTGTGGATCGTATCTTTCCTCTCCATTCAGATCTTCACTCAGGAGCCACAGCTATTTTGGGTAATATAAACAAAAGCCTTCAATCAAGGAAAATTTAGACTTTTGAAGATTTTATGTGTTAGATAACCAAACGGAATGAAGAGTAACGAGATAAATGATCGGGAACAGATTGGCAGCAGACAAAGAAAAGTAAGTCAAGCTCTTTTCTCTCTCTTTTATATATATAATGCAAATTAATATTTCCTAAAATGATGTAAATTAGTATTTCCTAAAATGATGTAAAATGAAAGCCTTTAATTAACGTATTTTCCTTTCAGTTTTTTTGGAGGGGAGTCACCAAGATAGCAGTGTCAAGATAGGAGTTTCCATGCATAGAAAGGGATGATTGGACTCCAAGCTGCAGGAGTTTGTGAGTGGAGCTGCACCTGCCTATCAGCCATGGGGAGCAGCTACAAGGAGTCTTGAGGCAATACACAAGAAAAAAGAATCCAAATCAGATGTAGTTCGGGATGTTACGCTCCCCTGTGTGTCCAAGTACATGAGGGAAAATACATTAGTATTCCTATATATTAGTATTCCTATATATAGATAGAAAAAAGCAGTTCTTTAGACGAAGGTGGTGTACAGAATAAAATGGGTAAGTTTACCTACTTGACAATGCAGACCCATCCCTGATGACTGTCTTGTCTCAGACAGAAAAAATTTCATCATTATCACCTAAAATTACTGAAAAATTACACCATGCCCATCCTGTACTGTCCATCTAATCCCCAGAAAAGCACTAAGTTTTCTTGTCAGCATTCCCACTGTATTTAGCACCTCAGGTGTCACAGTCACGACTTGGCTGTCCAGCAAATTCATGCTATATCAGCAATTCGAAGAGTGGCTTAACTTGAGGATTCACTTAAGAAAGAACATTTTTACCACCTCTCACAAGTTTCAGAGGTGTTATAGTAAAAGGATCAGTCTGAAGGAGGAGTGAAGAAGCAGGGTCGGAGCAGAACTGCAGAAAGAATCTTCTTGGACAATGTTCATCAGTGGCTACATGTCCTTACATACCTCATTAAACTGCTACGGCATTCTCCTTAAGGACACTTGCTGATAGCTGTAAAAAAGCTCCGCATTTATCTCACATATCCATAAAATGACGTACATTTTAAGGAGAAGAAGGATGAAATATTAAATTTGCAGAAATAAGTAACACAATTATGCCTAAAGGAATTTGAAGGAAAGTACCCATCCCTGTGTTATCTTGGGCAAAGCTGTATTCTCCTCATCACCTGTGAGTACCCAGTGGGTGAATACCTTGCTTTGCTACCACAGCTTCCACCCCAGCACCACACAGAAGAAAATAACTAAAGTTTTAAATTCTTTACTATTAAATTATTGCAACATTCGTTAGGATTGACCTTCGTTAGGATTGAAGGTTGCCGTAGTATTTTATTCTCTTTTCAATTAGTTGCAGTCTTGGCAGGAGAAAACTAAAGTTAAAGGCTGGCTGAGAACGTGGAACTTGAATTTCTTGATTCTGTGCAAAAGAGAAAACTTTCTCTTCCTCCAATTTGCCTCATCAAATACACATTCAACATAGGCCATTTTGAATTCAAGCTGGTTTTTAAATACAGAAACGCCAGGTTTCCACAGACTCAGCATGGACCTAAAGCAACTATATAAATCATACATGAGAAAAACAGCAGTCTCCATATCACACATGCAGTATAGGATATTACCAAATAGGAGGCTTGGTCTCTTGGGTCCAAAGGATCTCCCCAGCCAGGGATCTCCACTGGATCTCCACTGTCACAGCTCAAACTCCCTTCTGCCCTCTTTTAAGTCCTTCCAGACACAGCTCCCAGCCATGGCTCATGGCTTTACAGCAGATTCCTCTATCTCCCCTTGGACCCTTGGCCTTGAACACACTGCTAGAGCAGAACCTGTACGGAGACACAATAGTCCTGAAGTAGCAATTGAACTAACACAGTATAATAAACTATTATAAATAAATACTGCTTTTCTTCTGAGATCCCAGTTTACTGGCTGGTGTTATGAAGGAGGCAACTCTGCTTCCCCAAAACCAAAAGTAGACCTTGTTTCTCCAGCCCTTCTGCTTCCAGAGAAGTTGGTGTAGAGAGATGACAAAAACTAAGCCCTTTCATACAAACATTGCAAATATAAGCTGTTTATTGCCAATACACAACTATGATCAGGTCATGGGGAAGGATTTTGTTTCTTGCTGTCCTAAAAATAAATATTAATTTCCTTCTTCTCCTTTTCACCTACGTCATATGCCCTCCAGGACCCCAACCTGCTTTATCCCTGAAGAAATTCTTCCCTATACACCACAGGACTAAAGACAATGGATTCATTTCCCATCTACCCTAGAGCTACACTAGTCAAAACTATCATTTGAGGAGGGTCTTAGCTGTTCCTCTTTATTTAATCCCGTTACATTTAGTCTACTAGACAAGTTTAGGAAAAAAACCAAAAACATACATTATAGTGTAGGAGTCCTTGGAGAAGGCTGCTCTTTCCATAAAGCCACAAAGCATCAGCAGAGAGAATTAACAACCTTACAGACACCTGGCAGGTGATCCAAAATATGAACCATCCAATTCCACAAGATAACAGCTAATGCCATACACCTGTTTATGAGATCTACCCACCTAAACTTGCAAACGATTGCTGCCTGCTCTGTTTGCAACGAGTTTACCAGAAAATAGGCAGTGGGAGGGGAGAGAATCGTTGGGCAAGACAGATAAGGCCTGCTGGCTTAAAGCAGTCACTAATGAAGGGGTTCTGGTGCGGGGGTGAAATGTAAGTGGTCACAGCCACTGCTCTTCGATAGTTCTTTAACAAGCATCTAGAACAGCTGTCCTGAATTCAGACTCTCTTTACAAGATAACGAATATACTCCAATAAGCTGAAATACATTTTCTGCCCACAGCAGATAACCCAAACCTAACTAGCAAAGCAAAATTCAAATGCAGAAGATGATGCCAGCAGAACAAGAGAAGAGAGAGAGTTACAAAGGCTCCTGAAGTGGTTGAGAGGTTCCCAAAGTTTTTACAACAATTGAAGCAACTAAACTTTTTTCTTTGATCTTTGCAGACACTTAAAAACAACTTGCCAGCTCAAAGACCACAGTGGTGAAACTGCTGTTTCTCTTTTCAGCGTCACCACAAAGAGGTAGATAAAGAACCTGGTAACTCCAACCACATATCTTTTTCATGTACAGTTTTCTAGATCAGATTTCATTTCGCAGCAAGTTTAGTTCATTTTTCCCTCAAAACTAATGTCTTGAATGACAGCAGCTACTGGTAGAGGTTGGCTTGGACATCTCCTCCTGTCTGACAGTTCACTGCCATCACCAGCAGCAGTGTCAATCTCTTGCCTTCTCAGGACCACATGGTCCTTTCCTGTCCCTCATGCTGGCTCTGAAGCTCCCCTGATGCAGGAGAAGCCACTTTTGCTTGGAGCTTCACAGGAAGCTATCCCAGCAAAGGGAGATGGAGGGAGAGGAGGGTGGTTTTTTTTCCAGAATCACTAGGAATTTAGGCAGTCTTCAGTGCATATAGGCTTTAAATTCAATAGAAGATTAGAGAAAATATGCTGCCAATGTATTTGCAGAGCACACGTCACCTATTACTTTGCTAAAGGAAACAGAAGATACATAGCATGTAAGTGAAGACTGTCCTGGTGAGCTCAGTTCCAATCTACCACAGTTTTAACCCAAGTGCTCCTTAAACAATTTTTTGGTGAGCGTTTATGGTCTAGCTCTGTTCCAAGCCCACACTCCTATACTCTGTGGGGTCTGCAGTCATCTCTCTCTCATTGTTTGCAGAATACATGTAAACCACTTGTTCTGTGATCTGGGAAATAATCATTGGGAAGTTCATTTTATTCTTCCAGAAATACTCTTTACAAAAAAACTCCAAGCAATTTTTGTTCTTCTCTCAAGTTCATACTAGAAGCACTCCTCTTTTTAGCCGACTCTTCCCTTGCTTATTTTGATCCCAGACCCACCCACAAGGATGTCAACACTTCCATCTTTTCCTTGCATTCAGAGTGGTCTCTGAAGTATCTTCCCATGTTCCAATTACTTTTAAACAAAGGGGCTCAGCATTGTTCCTACTTTCTGCTAAATGGAAAACAACTAGCACACCCATCAGCTTAAAGAGAATTTTTAACAAGAAGGATGTGGAAAGCAAGAAGCAACAATGGTTAGTTTTCAAAGGGCAGCTTCCATTTGAGAGTCCAATAATGCAGAGTGCACTTGAAAGGATCAGGGCCTGGACACATAAAATCAACACCTAAAAATGAGAGAAACCTGACATTTTAACCTTAATCTCTTCCTGGCACTTTCCTCATGTACAAGATGGAGAGAAAAGCTCTGAGGGATCTCACATGAAACAAAGAGGCAGGAAGAAAGTCAGGAAAGGATATTCACAGAATCCACAGGATTGTTAATACTGAACACAGCAGAGGCTGCAGGTACTTACTTCTGCTGCACCAGTCGTGAATGTAATAAAAAAGGTGCCAGAAACTAGAAATGCTGGCTGCAGTTGAATGCAAACAGCGTTCCCACTTATCTCTCAAAGCTATCTTATCTTGAATAGCCAAAAAATTAATGAACATTAGAGACATTTCACTAATTAATTTCCTGTTTTGTCAATCTCTGCCTGGGCAGCATTGTGAAGAGATGTAGTAATAGTGACGGTAGGAATTAGGACGGGTTTCTCAGTAGAGGCCCATGCCTGAACAAATCTGACACATAACATAATGACTCTATTCGATTATTCTATACAGATGAAATCTTTGTAACATGCAAACTAAAACCACCTGGCTAATACACCTCTTTTGAGAGATTTAGAGGGGAAAAAACCTAGAAGTGTGCGTATATGAAGACATAGTCAAAAGAAACAAGATAAAATACATCCAGTCTGTGGCTGGGGGGGAATTGCCAAGATGACAACACCAGAGCCTGATGCCTGAAGATATCAGAAATGGATTAGGAGAGAAATATGAGAATGAAAGGCACAGACAGTCACCAGGTTGCTTTCCTTTTTGGTGACTCTGTGCATGAACTGGAAAACAAAACTATCTTTACTTCTCCTGCCTCCCCCATCCCTACCTGAGGCATCCTCAAATTTATTCCAAAGGTAATTATATATGTGGATATAAAATTGTTCCTGGCAACATTTCAATCTAGTAGACATCGAGCACAATTAAAAAGAGCTCCACAAGCATTTACAGGTCAAACATACTAAGAATTTACCATATAGTCCCAGATTATTTAATTTTAGAGAAGACGTTAGAGCTTCTGCACAGCCCACCCCACTTCCTTACTTCACTGATAGATAATGATTTCATGCAATCACATGCAGAGGGGTAAGAAGTGGAGAATGTGCTGGTTTGGTCTGGGGTGGAGTCAATTTTCCTCATCGTAGCTGGTCTGGGGCTGTGTTTTGGATCTGTGCTGGAAACAGTGCTGATAATTCAGTTTTCGGTACCATGAAGCAGTTCTTCCACAGTGTTGAGGCCTTTCTGCTCCTCACCCCACCCCAGCAGCAAGGAGGCTGGGGGTGCCACAGGGATTTGGGAAGTGACACAGCTGATACAGCTGACCCCAACCGACCCACAGGACATTCCAGACCGTGTGGCATCATGCTCAGCACACAACGCTGGGGGAGGAAGAAGATGTTCAGAGTCACAATATTTGTCTTTCCAAGTCACTGTTAGGTGTGATGGGACCCTGCTCTCCTGGTGGTGGCTGAGCATCTGCTGGCCCATGGGAAGCAGTGAATTAACTCCTTGTTTTGCTTTGCTTGTGTGCGTGCCTTTTGCTTTCCCTATCAAACTGTCTTTATCTCAACCCACGGGTTTTGTCACTATTATTCTTCTGATTCTCTCCCCATCCAGCCGGGGGGGAAGAAAGAGTGAGCGAGTGGGGATGTGCTGGCTGAAGTTAAACCTCAACTCTGCTGTGTCTTCAGCAGGTGCAGGAACTGGGAGATCCCTCTTTGTCACAGCTGATTTGCTGTTGTTGCTGTGCATTTGTCACAAATCCCAACATGACCCACAGCAGGGTTAAGGTGCCTATGGACACTCTTTCAAGCCAAGGTGGCAGATCTTCCCTATGAACCCTCTGAAAGGTGCCAGCCTGTCTTCGGCAGACAGCCCTCGAGGCTGATGACTATTACATGAGTGCCAGAGAGAACTGATGAGTGCTGCTGGTTAATCCACTCTCCTTCAAATCTTGAACTCCATTTCTTTAAAGTGTGCTCAGCACTGAAAGAAGAGCCTGTAATTCTGGAGCAGACAGATTTCCATACAATTTATTTGCTCAAATTATTTCTGCCAGTGTCTTCTGCACTCTTGGAAGAAGGAGAAAGCACCAGCACAATGCAGGATCCTTTTGTGTAATTTACATGCTTAGATTCTAGTTGATATTTAAACGATTTCTTGCACATGCATTGTATATTCTGCATCACTGACCAGCAAATTGCATTCAGCATCTAATTTGTTAAATGATTTCCATTGTCAGGAGAATGTTCCCACTGTAATAGTGATATTTTAACCTGTCAAAAAAAATGATTAGACTAAAACATCTTAGTAAATACCATAAACTACCCAATAACATCAAAAATTGAAGATGTACAAAGGCTATCCAATTACTCGGGAAACTTCTAAATTTTCAGGCAACAGAAGTAATTTTCTGCTCGAATAAGTAATCAAGGAAATATAATTTTCTTTTATATTGATCATGGTATAAGGTACAGCCTAAGGACAGGAGCATAAAATGGTCTATTACATTTTCTTTATTAGTGTTGGAAAAATCATTTTCAAAACTATTTCAGTGATTCTTTCCTGGGAAAGTAACCTCCTTTCTATATATTTTTATGACCTGCCTCTAAATTCTTAGCTGCATGAAGCTGTCACTGGTGGAAGTGCATGGTCTCTCTGAGAAGTTGTGTCCTTGCTGAAGTCAGTGGAATTCTTGCCATTAAGTTCACCAGGGACGGCATCCCTACCTCCATATGGGATTAAAATGAAGGAAAATCATCATTCAAAATCCAGAATCATCCCAAGACTCCATTGACAAGGCATTTCTTGCATTCTGTGCCAAAGTTAACCAAAGAAGAGTAAAGACAAACATCATATTCAGGTCCCCAGAATCTAAATGTCCTGAAGGCAGACATTTTCCAGAACTGGGGTGCACTACTAACATACATAACCTGAAGTTTATCAGCTTAAAGGTTGTCCAAAGGTAGCAAAAGTAAATTTGCCTACAAGTCACAATACATGACTCTGTGGAAATAGACTGTTTTACCATGGTGTAGCATGCAGTAAGACTGTACTTGCCTACCACTTCTTCAGTTACATTTTTGGGAATAAAAACCACATGCATTAGACTTACATGTAATAGACCTCAGTATCTCCTGACTAGACCTTGCACTCATATTGATTCTTACTTCATTTTAGTTCCTTCCAATAAGTAGATTAGACAATGTATACAGCCATTTATTGGAAAAGAACACTGTAAATATTTTCCATGTAATGGAATATGAGATGTTAATCTGTATACAAGTTTGTTTAAGTTACTTTCTAAACTGTGAGTCTTTCCTTGCTTGCTGCCTTATAAGTGATCCTAAAATATTCCACATGGTTTGTAATCCCCAGGTTTCTCTCTTGAGATGCAACTTTGCATCTCTTACAGTCATCATTATCCAGCTGAACCTGAAGATGCCACCAACTTAACAAAAAGGCTGCTTAAAACATAAAACTAAACATACATATGTACATACACATCTATATGTATTTTTTACTTGCTTCTAGATATATTCCAACATATAGCTCTGCAGAACAAAACAAAAGAAATCCACCTGGGTGTTGATACATAAGAGAGCTACTCTGTGTATTGCAAATAAGAGCGGAGTCATACATAGAACATGGTCTCCTATTTTCATCTCTTGAAACTGATGCCCGTATCATCACAACTCTGATTTTACTGAACATATTTCCTATTTGCTCTGATGCTAAAGAACCCAACAGTTGAAAATCCTAATTAATCCTTTAAGTAACTGCAACTCTATATTTATTACTCTATGCAGCTAGTGTTTACATCTGATGCAAGCAATGCACTGCTATTAAAGTACATTTTCTTCATAACATATTCTGTGAAGCCAGCATGCTGTAGTGAACCACTGAACATGGTTACTTTGCCAGCAATGTGCTAATAATAGCAGTGGTATGAAAGCAGTGAGACTGTTACTAAAATCACTTTTAATAAAAGATCAAGATTGTTTTTAACTAAGCCTCTAAAACTGTTCGTTTTTTCAAAAACTCTCGATAAACCAACTCCTGATTGCTTTTCAAAGGAACAATGCAGTTCTTGTGACTCCTCTCTTACAAACAGTTCTTTTATTCAGTTTCTGCAATGTATTCTACCTCTTTTTGTGACAAAACTCATTCTTCCAGGTTGCTGAAGAAGTCTCTTAAAAACTCCTTAAGCTACTGTCATCCGAACAGAGAGCCAACTTGTATTAACTAGAGCACCCAAAACCTGTTTAATAAGGTTTTAAAGAGTGTCTTAAGAGACCTTAATGATTCACTGTAATAGCAATACAGAGGGGAAGAAAGTATCTGGCTCTTTTTTTTCTCATCTTGCTATTTCTTCAAGTGCTCTTTTGGCCGAGTGCAGCTCATCAGTGACTGCTTCCAGCGTATGCTGTCTTCATCTTTTTCTATTTCACAGCCTGTGGAGATTTGATCTGTTTTCAAACTGACCACCTTTCCAAATACTTCTTTTTCTCTAGCCTTCTAAAATCCTTCCCAAACACTTAGGGTTCTGCTGGGATTCTTCTTCTGCAAAATATATTTAATAAATATATAAATAAATCCGAAATTGCATTCAAACATTCAGATTGAGAACAAAGAGCTAAGTTCCTCAAGCTAGTGGCTTTGTCAGACAGATCTGTGGTGTAATTAATCCATTAAGTTGTTTAATGTGGAAAGAACAGGGCAAATCTGCAAATGATTATCTAAATTTTGTGAAGTATGTAGGTGTTGGAAGAAACAGCTGTACCTACTGATTTGCTTGAAGCACCTGTGGTCAAATGGAAACATCTTGTTCCAGATAATATGGATTTGGGTTAAAATGTTAAAACTGCATTGGCTGATAACTTCTGCTCACAGCTCTAACTTGGTGACATTGTGCTCAGTCATCTGAATTGAAAAGAACTGTAAAAAATTGCTTTCGTGCTACTGTGTTAGCAATCTGCAGGTAGCAATAGCGTCTACCTGGTCAGTAAAATAGGACTGCTGTACTTAATGTTCAGACTGTAAATTGAGGCTGTAGTTGTGGATTTGACACCATCCTTTCACTGAGCTCTTCCTGAAGTTTCTCAGCACCATCGCGAGTTTTGAGATTCTGAGAAACTTTCAGCATTGACACAAATTTGTTGCTCTTTGTCCTCAGGCTGATTAAATCTCCTCTGGTATTTGTTGATATGCTGTTCCGCACATTTATTTCTCCTACCCCAAAGTAAACCTTACCCATATTACAAGAATTCATTTTATAGAGCATATACCCTGAAAACCTTGAATTCCTCCTGTTTACATTTGCCATCTCTTCCCTAAAACGAAGACTGATGAATAGGTTTAAATGAAAGGGAAGGGTGGCACAGTTGCTTCTCAACACATATATCATTATTCCAAAGTGCTTTCATGAGTGCATGAATTGTTTCAGTAACAGTTAATGACTTATGTGTTGCTTGGGAAGCAAACTAGAATTTTTTCTGAGTGCTGAAAATGTCCCAGTGCTCCATCAATCTCTGAGTGAGAACAGCACTCTGTTGCTCTCGTAAAACAGTAGGAAGACCTGAGTCCCCTAGGAGGAGGCTCACCAGGAAAACATTGCCAGAGACCTGGGTGAGATTCATGGGTTCTCTGCTCCCTCGCTGCTCTGAGATTATCAAAGATGGGTGTCTTTTTCAACTCTACTCACCAGATTTTTCATCTGAACTTTGCCTCAAGAAAACTTGCATTAATATGTGGAACATATTGTTGCCTTTACTAGTACTTTGTGACCCAACATTATGTCTGAAGTGCTTGCAGATTAAATTTACAGATTTCTGTATCCTGTAGGAAGAGTTTATAGTGGGAAGGGGAATATATATTTGTTCTTTTAATGTTAATTAATGAGTATTCATCTCAATGTATTATGTTTCTGCTCATTCGGTCATTGCATGGCTTCCCGTGGAATCACAGCAATTGAAACAAAATTGCAACTTCCTGATAGCAGTAATTCTTCATCCTAAAATAGGAGGAATCAATCACATGGGATTTTGCATGTGAACTTGAAAATTTACACTGACTTTCCCTGTAGGTTAGATGTGCCATTAGTAGTGGCAGATTCAGTCTGGTTTTGTTCATTAAGATGTTTCACTTTTTCCACGAACACCAGAAGAACCCAAAGCACTGATAAACTCAACTTCTTTATCTTCAGCATCGACCACCTTTCTTCTACTTCGTGTTGTGCAGAAAACCTAAGAGTAAACAGCATAATTTTTCCACTGTTGTAGCCAAGGTTACTAAGAAATCAGCTACCTTTTGAAATCTGTTTAGAATCTATCTTTTAGAAATCTGTTTAGAATCCCCTTGTCTTTACGGCATATTATCCCAGATTCCATGTGCAAAGACACGGATGGTGTCTACTGTATCTATAAGAAATGTCATCACAGCTCTAATCCCAAGGCATCACAAAAGAAACAGAAATACCTCGATTCTATTTGATTATTCAGTTAAACTGAGTTAAGAGCTGTACCTAAGCATAAAGAATGTAATCAGATGTTTCTTTACACTCTGTGCAGCAGCAAAGGGAAGAGAGATGATGGATACTGCCAGAAGAATCCTGAAATCAGCAGAAGTACTACGTGTGTTTATTTGTCTTCCCACAGACACGTGTAACATCCTAAAAGAAATGGATATATGTGATTGGTTGAAGCATTAGAGAAATTAATAGGCAAGAGAAATTATAAGAGTCATGAATAATAATTAAAGGAAGCACTAAGGGAAAAAACATAATGAAAGGAAAGAGTAACTTTCAGGTTATTTGCCCACTGGGCTCTTCTCCCTTGTTAAAATCTGCCACTTCTCCCTGGAAGTGGTGAGTGTTTTTAAACCCCCAGGAAATCTGAGAGCTGCCAGAGCCTTAAGAGCTGGTCCTTCCTGCTTTATGCCCAGTGTCACTGCCTCATCAAGGCTAAATACAGTTTAAATTAGTCAGCAGGGTGTCAGGGCTGCTATTGTCAGAATTAGACAGTGCCTTTAAAATGGCCCACTATTCTTTCTTTTTAATTTTGTTCTTTCATTTTAATCCTATTCTTGTATGCAAATTTTCTTCTTCAAGTTTTCTTTTCCCAGTGTTTCAAATTTTTGAAGTACATCTGAGCCTTTACAAGTTGTTCTCAGAACCCTGTGACAGGGATGTCATTGCTATCCTAGATATCAGGTTAGTGATGGATTTTTTTTTTTTTTTTTTTTAGAAAAACTGAATCATGTAGGTCATCTGGTCCACCTCCACTGCCTAAAGCAGTTACATTAGGTTGCTCAGCACAGTCAAATTCCGTGTGGTTCCAGAACCTGTCTGGGTTGCTTGTAAGGTCTCATGATGAAGAATTTTTCTCTATGTGATTGGAGTTTTCCTTGCTGCAATTTCTTTCTTTCTTTCCTTCTTGCCCTTTACATGTTCCCAAGAATGGAGAGTCTAGCTGTGTTTTCTAGTGGGTGTTCACAGATACATTTGAATTGATCATTCCTTTCTCTTCTTCAGGCTGGAAAAATTCCTGCCCAGCTGGCTTTTCCTTGTGCGTCAGGACCAGGATGGGGCTCTGAGCAGCCTGGTCTAGTGGAAAGTATCCCTGCCCGTGGCAGGTGCATTGGAACGAGATGATCTTTAAGGTCCCTTCCAATCCAACTCATTGCAGGATTCTGTCATCATTTGTTCCACTCTTTTAATCACCTTGGTGACCATTTGCTGGGCTCAGCAAAGGGTGACTCCAGAGCTGCACTAATTCATCAGCTCTCTCTGGTACTGGACACTGGTTCCTTCATGCCTTCCCTCTTTCAGGCTGCTCACCTCTAAGAGCATTTACAGACTATGTTCCTTGGAAACAAATCCATGCAGGAAATGCTACCATGGAAGCTCTTTGCCACCACTGATAATATTTCAACAGGGTAGTGCAGAGGATGCTCTGCAGAAGGGTCATTTTGCATTCTGAAGATGATTATTTTTAATTAAGAGGCAGCAGACATTATGTTAATTTGTGTAGGTGTGCATTTTATTCTAAAATTTCATAGAAAATTTGCCATGGGTTTGTTTTTTACTTGAATTTTTTGAGAACAACAGCAAATGTAAAAGATTAAATGGCAAAAATATTTCTAAATGTCTTATCTGTATGGTTTCATCAAAATTATATTACACAATTACTCATCTGTTTCTTTTGTAATACAATGGGGAAGAGGAAGCAAAGAACTCCAAAAAACCATTGAGAAAAATGTTATTTAAGTACTTTCAGGAAAAATATAATTAGTGAAGGGATCTTTCCACAATCTGATAAAACTAAAATAAAAGCAGTGACATTTCACCAACTGTGAGCATTGTTATTCTAGACTCACAAAATAATTTTTTAAAGAGACATTTGTAATTTAAGGCAAAGTGATTTCATTACATACTTATGTCTATCCCTTCCCTAAAGTAAGGAATATATTATTTGAGACCAAACATAATCTGAACTGACCTTATGATTGCATTCTATAAACTTGTTTTAATCCAAAAACTACAAGGAAAGGAAATAAAGTATTTTTCTGAGGACAATGTAGGAAAGCAACAATATGGGGTAAAACCTGATGGTGGGAAGGGAAAGAAAGGAAATTTTCCGACTTCTAGGAAAAAAACAAGAACACAGAATGGTTTCCTATGAAAGGAACTAATTTATTGTAATAGTTTTATCAAGGGTTTTCAGGAAAAATTAATCCATCATACTTTTTCTTCATTTCACTACAGATTAGTTTAGCCCATTGTTACTCAGGGTCATTCCAAAAACTAGTAGGGCAGACATTTGCAGACTAAGCAGTTTTCAACACAAATATGTATTATGAAGGATATATTGCTTTCAGATTTATCCGAAAGGCTGAAGAGCAGCAGGGATGTCTGCCACATCTATGTAAAGTCATTATGTTCAATCCAAATTCCATATGTGGAGAAAAAGCAAATAACTGCTGTAGCATGTATAAAGGAAGCCTGAAAAGCAAGAAAGCTTCACTGAAGCAAGCATCTCATATTCTACTCAAATCCTGTCTTTAGTTTTTCTCAGAAGCACAGGGCTACAAAACAGTTTAAATTGCCCACTGCTCATATGCTAGTTCTTTAAACAGCTGAAAGTGCATTCATCTGAAGGTCAGGGTCCTGACTCTGCTCCTCACCAGGCCCAAGTTCGTCAGGACCACAAACACCCCCAGGGCAAGTCACTACAGCCCAGGCCGCTCCACTTTTTACTTCTGATGAACTTATTTGTGCATGTGAGCACCAGGTCCAGCAACAGTTCTCCTCTGGCTGTACCAGCACCTGGACCAAGGAGCTGTCCTCAGCAGCTTCTCCAGGAGCCTCTCAGATTGCTCAGTGCCAGCTGTGTTGCTCTTCCAGCAGACAACCCAGAGGACTGAAACCCCCATCAAGGTGAGAGCCTGGGAGCAAGATGCTTCTGTAGCTGAAACGAGAGAACTCACCAACAGGGCCCCCAGGTCAGACCCCTGCAGCAGACCCCAAGCACAAGGTGCCCTCTGTTGGTCTGGTCTTTGATTTGTGCCCACAGGCTCTCAGCCTGTTTGTGGCTGTTTCTCAGATGCAGCTCCTCACAATCAATCCATGCCTTAACACAGAGCACAACACACACACACCTCCTTCCCAGCCTAGCTCTGTAAATACTCCTATTTACAGGTATTTCCCTGCTGCTTCCTAAATGTTGGTGTTTCCTGGCTCCCCTCTGACAGTTGGAAGTACACCCCCTTTCCCTGCCAAATCCAATTTAAGGGTCTGCTTCTAAGTCCAGCCAGAATGTTGTAGCCAGGTGGGGGTTGGTCTCTTCTCCTAGGTAACAAGTGATAGGACAAGGAAACAGCCTCAAGTTGCACCAGGTAAGATTTAGGTGGATACAAGGAAAAATTTCTTCCCTAAAAAGGTTGGGAAGCACTGGAGAACAGGCTGTTCAGGGAAGTGATGGAGTCACCATCCCTGGAGGAATTTAAAAGACATGTGGCACTTGGGGACATGGTGTAGTGGTGATTCTTTTACACTTGCACCCGGAAGACAATTGGCATTTTGTTCCAATTACAGCTTTGGGGGGGTCTGCCCACTTTGTGCAGAGATTCCCCTGGGAATCAGGTGGGATGAAGTCTGGGGCTTTCGGCTGGGTGATGTCACTCTGGTGGCTGTGGTATCACTGCGGACAGTTCACGATGGGAGCTGTCACCAGGGCCATCACGCGCTTGTCAGCCAGGAGAGAAGGCTCTGGTGGTTGTGACATCACTAAGGACAGGGCACAATGGGACCTGTCACCAGGAGCATCCACAGGCAGCCTCAGCCCCAGTGCTGGACTTGGGCAATCGGCAAGTAGATGTGCAAGAGGAAGGCTGGGCTGGATGGGGGACCAGGGTGATACATTTCTAACCCAGAGTGAGAGCTGAGTGCCCAGGGAGACTTTGGGGATGTGCTGGGTGCCCTCAGCTCCCTACTCCCTCCCACCCAGACCTCATGAGCCCCCTTTCCTCTCATCTCCTCCAGGCCATGTCCTTGCTAATGACACTGTTTCTGCTTCTGCTGGCGGTTCAGCCTGTCCTGGAGCAGGATCACCCAAAAGATGTGGCCATAGCCAGAAAGATGCTGGAGCGGGAGGTGTATCTGCGTCAGGAGATGATCCGCCTGCTCCATGAGATTGAGGAAAGCACAGAGGAAGACACACTTCTTTGTACATTGCAGTGGCAGTGTCTGTTCTGGACTGCTGTAGCAGCCCTGGTCCTGGTCACTGCGGTCTGCTGGCCAGCCAGGCGACAGCCGCTTCATGAGCCTCCTCAGACATTCAGAGTCTGCTGTTCTGGTCTCCCACAAGATGCCTCTGAGTTTGAAATCAAGCTGATACTTGAGCAAAATGCTTCCAAGGGCTGAAGCAAGAAAGTGTTGTCAACAGCCTCTAGTCTGGGATTCTTTGAATCATTGGTGCACCTTCACAAGGTTAAAAAGATCTGCGCAGAGCCAGAAGGCACAAGTTTCTGTGTGGTGGCACTGGTAATCTGCCAACAGATTCCTCTCTTCAGAATAATATAACCCTATAATATTATTTGGAATAATATAACCTCTTTTTACAAGTGTCATCACAGTGTCATCTCTTTCCAGCCAGTCCAGCCTCCCCATCTCTGCTGTCATAATGCATGTGTGAATCTGCAGATTTGTACTTTTCTGGGGATATCACTATATGAGAAACAGCACTTGGTGTGAAACCCAGGGGTGGCTTCTTGGGCACACAGAAGTATCAGCACTGCAGTCTATAAGCAATGCAGGTCTGAGACTCCTGTGTAGCCTTTTTGCTGGCGTTTGGAACACATTGCGCTGCAGGCACCGCATTGCCTCTTCCAGCGAGGCCAGAATGATTCCACAGGGATCAAAGTGAAGACTTGGGGATCTGCAGCTCCTGGGTACACCAATGCTTTTCGGCAGCAGCAGATGAACTGCAGGAGGTGGCAGCAAGGATGGAGCCATGCCTCACACCAGGCTGCTCTCCTGCTGGCTCAGGTCAGAACGGGCCCATGGTTTCCACTCATCACCTCAGCATGCTGCCTCAAGGGAGCTGCCCCTGTTCCTTTTGCAGCCATAAGAAGGTGCTGTCAGAATCAAGACTGTGAGGGTTTGCTCTTCTCTTACCTCCTCTTTTTCTTCGGGCCCTCGGGAGGATGATGCTTCAAGGTAATGAAAAGAAAGGGTTTGGAGTGCTGTGTAAATAAAGAGCAACCTATTGGAAACCTTAATTAAGGTTTTCATCAAGAAATCTTCACTAAGGGAGAGTGCTGCTGTAATGAGAAGGTATCCTAAAGGACAACCCAACTAGTGCAAACAAATACTAATTAATAACAAATGTCTGCAATAACAAACAACAGCAAGAAACCTAGGGAAAAATCCCAGGCTGTGTTACTCCATCCCTTTAACACCTTTAACTTGCTTCTGGAAAAGGATCAGATTCCTTTTTCACCCCAGAATACACATCTCAATTGAGATTCTTTTTTGAGACAGAATGTGCACTGTGGGTACAGGGCTGTTTGTGACAGCAGCAAACTCAAATACTGGTAATGACCTTTCCAGAGAGAACAGACCCATACTCCTGCTCAGATTTAATGTGGAGTCTTGTCCAGCATCTTCAGCTCCTTAGCCTTAGTGCAGATGTGGGAGCAGCCCATGAAGAGATGCTGTGACCCAGGAGGGGATGCTGCAGCCCATGAAGGAATGCTGTGAACCACAAAGGGATGCTGTGGACCACAAAGAGATGCTGTGGACCACAAAGGGATGCTGCAGCTCATGAAGGGATGCTGTGGACCACAGAGGGATGCTGTGGACCACAAAAGGATGCTGCATCCAGTGAAGGAATGCTGCAGCTCATGAAGGGATGCTGTGGACCACAAAGGGATGCTGCATCTCATGAAGGGATAATGCCTGCTCCTGGCAGCAAGTTGCCATGGCTACAAGGTGAAGCGCTTTGGGGGGAAAAAGGAAAAGATCAACTCTGGCAGGCCTGCCAGTTTGCAGCCTGCCCTGGGAACTACTGTGATGCCTTGTGTGGAGAGGACAAGGGTAGGAGAAGTTCCAACCCCTCGAAAAACCACTGCCCACACCAGGGCTCCCAGCTTTGCTGTCGAATGTGAATTTAGAAAAGGAAAAATGTATTAATTCAAACTTGACTAGTTCATTTTCTCATTCCTTACATACACTCCTTAGTCTTTCAAGCTTATTTAAGAAGGGGCAGAAAGGTTATACCGGCAAGGGGAGCCCACACATTCTCCTCAGAGCAAGCACCAGATTTTGTGCTACAAACAGGGGAAAACAGCCTGTGTGTCATGAGACAGCAACGTGTCTGCTCCTTCCTTATGCTGGGTGTCCAAAACTTGTGCTGCTGATCTTCCATGATGCATATTCAAGATTGTCATGCTTTGTTGGCTTTTTTTGTTGTTGGTTGTTTTTGTTTTTTTTTTAACATTGCATTTTAGAATATTTTGAGTACTGTGAAAACTGCTCTAGGGGAGTTGAATATTACAAAAAATTTCTTCACTTGAAAGAGTGGTTAAGCATTTAAACAGGCTCACAGGGAAATGGCTGAGTTACCATCCCTGGAAGTGTTCAAAAAATGAACAGACATGGTACTTCACAAAATGCTTAGTGAGCATAATGGTAATTGGTTGAAGGCTGGCCTTGATGATCTTGGAGGTCTTTTGCAACCTTAAGGATTCTATGAAAAGAGCCTTGGGGAATGTAATCCTAGAAGTCCTCCGGGCACACAGAGAGGAAGGACAAGGGGGTGTGAGGGGTCCAGGGCTATTTGTCACCTTGGGAATATGCTCAAAGGGCAGCAAATAACATCAAGGGCACTGAAATGATATTCCCTATTGCTGCGCTGAGTCAGAATTCACAGCTCTAAAGCAGTCCATTATCTGTATGTTTTCACAAATAAAATGAAAATAATTTTTCAGTGTTAGGCTTTTAGACCACACTTCACATCAATGCTCACCCTGGCACAGAATGTCAACTGCTAAGCCTCATGCCCAGCTTTTCATTCACCAGAACCCCCAAGTCCTTCTCTTCAGGGCTACTTGTGGATTTTCATTATTTTCAAGTGAAGCAACAAGCAAAAACAAAGGTCTTTTTATTAAAAGGCATATGGTTCTGTATGCCATATTTTTCAAACTCATGTAACTGCAGCACTTCAAATCCTTTTGGAAATAGTTTGTACTGTAGAATTGCAGAAAAGTGATGTACCCAGAGTTAAAACGCAAGATAAAATTTCTGTGTTTGAAGACTTACTATGATTCCTAAAGGAAATGGAAATTTAAATTAGACAGATCCATCTTGCAAATTTCTGGAATATTTATTGCCACAGATCTATCGTATCTTTTTTCTTGGTGGTTTTTGTCTTAATTTGTTAATAATCTGCTGCTCACAAATGTAGCCGACCAAGGTAAGCTCTGGGTAGC
Source organism: Origma solitaria (assembly GCA_013397895.1). Taxonomy (NCBI): domain Eukaryota; kingdom Metazoa; phylum Chordata; class Aves; order Passeriformes; family Acanthizidae; genus Origma; species Origma solitaria. Next base: position 549,973 of record VZRL01002501.1, on the reverse strand, counting down.
TGAAGTCTTGCCCTTGGAGGCAAACAGAGTTTTAACTTAGAGTTTTTTTCTTTTCCTCTTTATATGGAACTCAGCAGAATTAGACCTTGGGAAACATTTTACCTGTCCCTGTGAAAGTATTAGTGTTCCATTCAGTATTTTGCATGGTCAGTACAGCCTCATGTCTGTCAACAGGACCAAACTACATCAAGGCATTGCTTCTCAGGCTGTGAAGGTGGTCATGATCAACTAACATCAACTACCAACTTCACTCAGAAAAACTGCAATTATTTTCTCCTGCCTATCAAATACTGCATGTTACTTGTGTTTTCTAAGAGAAAAATTCTGACTTCGTTGCAGTTTTTGCTAAATCTTTTGATGACTCCTAAATATACCAGTTTTCCCACAATGCAATTTTCATAGAAGGTACTCTGTTTCCTTACAAGTTGTACATCACCAAAAAGGATAAAAACCCTTTTATATTTCACAATCCTTTGAATTTTTTGTTTGTTTCATTTTGTTTTGTCTGTTTTATTTGAGAAAACCAGAATAGTTTGCTCATGTCTGTGGTAAGGTTGGTACCTGTTCTTTGTGCTCCCTACTGAAGGACTGGTTGCAGGACCTGCATCATCTAGTACCCCCATAACTTTTTAAGCAGGAAATATTTGGGCATTAAAACCCAACAACAGTGGAAAGTGACCTAAACTTGAGAATAGCGAGTACTTTTCCCTTGATAAGCACTTCCTTGAACATCAACTGACAGCAGTCCAAGGTACCATAGATTAATGCTATTTTTCTCACAAGTTAAAAGGAGTGTCATGCTTTCCTTTTTTTGCTAAATAACATAGTTTTTCACAATGCGGCAGCCACATGTTAGCAATCAGGAGAGATAAATAAAAAGAATTTGCTACCTTTTCATTGTACAACTAGTTTAACAAAGCCAGCCGCTGCTGCTTGTTCACTTTACTCTGTTTTTCAAAGTAAAGTCACTTTTGCTTCTTGACTAATTTAAAATTTAATTTCCTGAACAGTCAATGCCTTTTCAAGAGTGCAGTGCTGGTCTTACCCAGCCAATATTCTTTCAAGGTATTCTGAATCACAGAGCTAGGGAAGGCAGATGTGCAGGGAAAGTGACACATTTTGCTGTCCTACTTATGGCTCAAGTCAAGGGAATAAAAGTAATGAACAGCATATAATGCAATATGGGAACACCACTGTCACTCAACAGCAAACTCCTTTCATTATTTACAAAAAGCTTTAATGTACTTGTGGATATAACAAGTGAGTGGCAAGCCAACAAAGGAGTTTATTTTGTACCTCTGAGATGCCATTGATTACTCTGACCTGGAACAGCTGGTAAGGATGTATTTTCTAGAGACATTTCACCAGCTGGAAATTACTGTACAGAAACTTGGCAGCTGCAGTAAGGAATCCATGCACATAACGCTTCAAAGAAAGCACCAGGTTTTCCTAGAGCCTTTTATTCCAGCACAAAAGATATGTACCATGGATGTCCTGCCAGAACTGTCATTTTTTAGCTCAGGCAGGAAGGGAGAGAGACACATTGCTTCAAATTTATAGAGGAGATCCTACTGGTCTCTTGAAGGAGCTGTTGACTCTCATTACACCCGCTGAGGTCTTGGTCCCAGACACAGCACGACTGCAGATGCACCGCATGTACAGGAAGATTTGGAATGCTAACCCACAGCTAAATCCACTTGTGCACTCTTAGAAAGCACTGGTCTCAGGTGGGAGTTGGTACTCGTAGTTGAGAGGTGATGAGGAGCATGTTTTCACATTTCCATTCAGCTGTTACTGCTGACAGGTGTGTTTACTGAGCATCCCTACAAAGGTGGAGCATGAGACTTTAAATTCATCTGTGACTTTACCTGAATGTCAGTCACAGTTAGATATCATAACTCACCTCCTCAATAGTCAAGCTTCCAGACTTCAAAACCCCACAGCAGGAAACATGCACTTAGTCCTTGTCACCCTGAAGGATCATTATTTCAGCTGAAAGCCAAATGCATCCAATGAAATAAGCTCCACATTTGCTGGAGTTTCTGAGCTGGGCACAAAAGTTCCCTCATTATCTACTAAATGAGTAGTGGATCTGACCAGAGACAACAACAAAAGCATGTCCCCTCTGGAAAGAGTTGTTTAATGGACAAAAGTTTCTTTCCTTTGGCAGCATGGAGGAGCACAGCCACAAAAACTGCCACAGCGAGTCACTGTAACGCTTCCCCTCATAATCTCTGCAAATAAAGAGGGACTTGAATACCCTCACCTTTATTAGCAGAAATCCCAGCAGATCCTCTTGCCATTAACGTCATATAAGAGGATAACCTGCCTCTGGCTTCTCAGATTCTTCTTAGCTGTTGCTGCTCTTCTTTTTCTCCCTCTACAGGGATATCAAGAATAAAATATGAATGAGCACTCTTCCGAACAAAATTGTCTGAAAATGGTATCTAGGGATAAGCAAATATCAAGAAAGTTAGAATTTTACATCTCTTGGATATTTGTTGGCTTCTCAGGGATAAGAAAGCTGGTTTAAGTTGGGAAAACTTTTCAAGGAATAATTACTTTTTTTTACAACTAGATGCAGTATAGTCTGTGTCTGAGGGCTAGAATATCTTTGCAGCCTAGATCTTCACAAAGACAATAAGTACTCCTATGTATTGGACATAGGACTATATATGGCAGACTGTAATAGTTTTTTTTAAAATTAGAGTATTTGAAAATGCCTTATAAAATACAGCTTCGGTGAGTGTTGAGAGTCTAACATTGTTGTTCAAATCATATTTCCTTAGAGGAAGCAGTAAATTAAACTGTTCACATACTATTCTCACAGTCACTTCTATTAGTGAGAGGCAATCCATTGATATTTTGGTAGCATAATAGTTCTTAAATGCACTCAATACCAAGTCATGAGGTATCCATACTCTGATAGTATTTGAAAGAGTATTCTTGTACACCTCCTGTGCTGCCTTCCATAGTTTAACCTGGATATAACCAGCACCAACCTCTCATATTGTCTCTTCATATGTCCTGCTCTTAGAGGTTGCCAGCATTATTTGTGTTGATGTACCACTCCAGGGGTAGGGAAGGGGGCAGGAGAGGTTGTGATCAGATAAAGACTTCTGTACTACAAGTAGAAGGGCAGGGTTTCAGTGACCCCAGTCCAACCTCATGGTGCAGCTTCCAATGCAGAATGATGTGCCCAGGAAGGGTCCCAGACTTCTACTGAAAGAGTCTCTAACCCACCATCATCTGCTCTGATGAAACACTGCTGAAACTTGCCTAGTGGCACTGTGACACTGTCTGCCTGAAGGAATAAAAATGTCACTGATTATAATCATTATTCATGGCATTTAAGACAGTAATCACAGGAAAAGCTGGGATGATCACATCTTGTCACTCCAGGGGTTACCATACTCCAAATCCCATCACGATGCACATCCCTCAGCCACTCCCTGCAGCCCCATACCATCTGCCCTGAGGCTGAGTGAGGCCTGAGCTCTGTCCTAACTCCTGGCAGAGACACATCGTGGGTGGGCTGGATCCAGACAGGTTCTGATGGCTCCCTTTCATTTGGAGTACCACATGTCATCGCTGGTGCAACCAAATTGTTAATAACTGTAATAGCAATAAAAATTATCAATAAAAGGTCAGGAATATTTGTTACTACAAGAAATTGCATCAATTACAAGCTGTTGGATCTCACCCTGCAAAAGCAGCATGCACATGAGTAACTTGTAGCCTCGAGGCTTTGTTCCTTGTTTTCTTGAGGGTTTTTCCCTTTAGGAAAAAAAGTTGCCAATTAACTCAGTCCTGTTAAATGTGGCATGCAGCAGCTTGTTGAAGAATTAGCTTAGGAAAAAGAATGCACAATTAAGTACCTGTAACCAGATGCAGGAAAAAGGGGTTTATACCTTCACACAAAAACTAAACTTAGTTTACTGATTGCCAGGAGTAGACATAGCAAGGAAGGATCACTCCATAGAGGAGTATACACTCCATACACTTCCTTACACTTTTTCTTGGACATCAGTTATTGATCAATACTAGAAACAACATATTTTTCTAAGTAGAACTTTATTCTAAACAATGTATTAACTCATAGGTGTTATAAATTATGCTTTTTAATACACTTTCTGGATGAAGAAACAGCCTGCATTTGTTAGGAGAAAGTTAATTTGTGGAAGAAGCAGGACACTGTCATACTTAGTGCAGGGCTGCTCAGATCTGATAATTTGCAAACATTCAGAAATTTTGCACAAATGGCCCATACTTCCATTTTACATAGAAGACATCTGAACAACAGCTTCCACAGAAGTAGAACACTCCATCATGCTGGTGGTGTTCTTTTCCAGATTTTACATTATTGCCCAACTAAGTAGGAATTCATGCCTAAGTTTTCTACTGCAAAACACTTTTGGTCCAAGAAAATATTTAGGCAAATCACATAGAAAACTAAGACTGTTCATTGTAACAAACCCCAAATAAATATATGATTCAGCAACACATAAAAAGGTGTTTTGCCAGCACATATCGAAAGTAGATGTAATGCAATACCATTAAGGAAAGAATGTGATAAAAGGCAAGTAAGTGTCTATCAGACAGTTTTAGAGGCACAGAATAATACAATAATGTTGTTACATTTAGTGATTCTTTTCCAAGCCCCCTGTTATTAGCTGCTTGAGGGGTGCAGTTTTTCAAGGCAAAATGTACTTCTTGCTGATAATTTTAGTTTTAAATTGAAAATTACCTTTAATATTTTGGTTGGTTGGTTGATTTTTTTTTTTTGTTAAGAATAACAATACTATTAGCTGTAGGGAGTTCCTAAAAGTATGTTACGGGATTATAATATACCATGAAACGTCCTTCTTCTCCTGACAACACTCTGCCCAATGGTCCCAGTGCTTGTATACGATATGTCCAGCTTCTTGTGCCTGTGCAATCAACAAGAAGTCCAAGGATGCAATTTCTAGCTGCAGCTCCTGTTGTCATGGAAACAGGTGTCAGAAGTAGGTACTTCCAAACTAATCACAGTTTCATGTAAAAAAAAGAGAAACTGTGATTATGTATGAGTGTCCCCCCATTCTGTTTTTTTTAAAAATATGATCTTTGATAGATGTTTTCCCTACTTCAATTATTTGCTATATTTTTGGTGCACTCATTGGAGTGAGAGCTGATGAGTTCCAATCCATGAATGTGTGAGGTGCTTGGTACAGTCTCCAGGTAACAAATTACCAGTCCTTATCATATCTTTGTATAATTGATGTAGTATGAAGCTGCTAGAGCTATTCCAATTATTTTGAAATTCTAAGCTATTTTAGCACATTACTGAACCCAAAATCCAATCAGTCACTCCTAGTTATTTCCTGGCTGCTTTTTTGATGAAGTATGATCAGTGTCATACCATGATAGATTGGTTTTCCTCACTTGTTGAGTATCTAAAAGTCACTTCTATTTGGATCAGGTCTGGCTGAGTCCCACCAGCCTCAGCCAGACGGATAATATCCACTGGCCAGTGGAAAGAAGAGCAGTTGCAGATGATCCATGATCTTTTTGGCCCAAAAAGCAAAACTGGTCTCTGTTTCAAAACCAAATCTGCTACTCTGTGGGATCTTTTTCAAAAAGCTGATCTAACAGAGGACACAACCAGCTAGCCAGAAAGAAAAACAGTGAAATTCTGGCCTCTGTGATGATAAAAAAAATTTAATCTGGGAGATTAGGGGTGTGAAATTGTCCATCTAATCTTAATGGAGCTACACACTACGAAGAGCATGATTATATAGCAGAAAACCCCAGATTGTAAGGTGAAATGAAGAAGTACTAAGAATTACTAAGTAGGCAGGTGCAATCCATATAACAAGTAATCATGGCTTAGTATCAGAAATAAGAGGTGTGTCACTGGAAATGCAGCATATCTAAAACAGGGAACACACAAGCAATCTAATTCATAGGCAAAAATTCTTATTTGCCAGAAGAGCTAACCAGGTTTTCATGCACTCACCATTATCTCCCTTCCTGCTACCGGTCCACACAGTTCCACCTAAGAAAATGTGACGATTTTAAGACCCAGAGGAAAATGTCCTCCTAAATGTGATGAAGACAGTACTAGTTAAACAAGAAACCATCGCATCTTGTTGATTACAGGCTCTACACGTCTTTCACAGATAAAAACTTTTCGTGAGACCCTTACACTGAGCAATATCTTCCTTAAACAACCTGGACAGTCAGAGGAGAGAAGTGCTACTGGGCTAACTAGGGTACAATAACGTAAAAGATAACAGGAACTGTGTGTAAGTTTGCATCTCTGGTTACCAGTGATGGGACCAAGGCAATGGCATAAAGATACATCAGGGAGGTATAGGCTGGATAACAGGGAAAGGTTTTTCACCCAGAGGGTGGTTGAGCACTGGAACAGCTACCCAGGCAAGTGGTCACAGCACCAAGCCCAACAAAGTTCTAAAAGTGCTTGAACAATTTTCTCAGTCACATGCTATGATTCTTGGGGTGTCCACTGCAGGGCCAGGAGCTGGCCTCAATGATCCTCATGGGTCCCTTCCAACTCAGGATATTCTATGATTCTATGAAAATTAAAACTGGGCTGCTTGAATTTTGAACTGCAAATGCAGACAGAGCAAGAAAATGTTTCTTTTTCCTCAAGCTTGAGCCAGTTCATCATGCAAATGTATAGCAAGTGAGCAATCAGCAACTGATCTGCCATACCAAAAGGTAAACTGCTTAACATCCTGCTCAAACTTCTCCAGATGCTGGAGGAAGGGTGCAGTTAAAATAAACTGCCTTCTGTAAAAGAACTAAGTTCTACTCTTTCAAAAAGCATAACAGTTTGTTTCTCATGAATTGTGCTCTTTGGGTGAAAAGCAAATGAGAAGTATTAAGCAAGTTATCATTCGGGTGTAAATGAGGAAACAATTCCTGGCATTCAGGCAGCTGCTAGGGAAAGCCTGCAATGCAGATTGCAGTGCTTTAAAAACCCCATGACAAAAATCAAGAAGAGCCATGATTGATAATAATTTTTCACTATCATGACTAAAACTAATCTTACAGAAGGCCCAAATGATGATTTTTCCCCTATTTCACCAAGTCTCTGAAGAATCTGTAATCCACAATACAGCATAACAATATTTATTTTATAGATCTCCTTCTGAAGGCAGTGTGCTTTCAGCTGCCAGACAGGCTATTCATTACATGCTGTGCTGGTGGCTGTCCCACAGCAAATGCAGGACCCTGTCCCCATGGCAGCCCCAAGGGAAGGAGAGGCTGCTGGCTCTGCACCACACCTGAACAGTCCTGACCAGGCCCATCAGGGACTGCAGTCCCTGCCCAAGCTGAGTTACACTCAAACATGTCCCCAGTCCAGTTTCAGGCCTGGTGCCCTGGACAGGCCATGGAGCTGTGCTTTGGTGGACGGATCCCAAGAATGCACATTGTAGCTTGTCTCAGCCTGTCCTTGTCCCTGTATCCTGGATGGACTTTGGACCCATGTAGTAGCCCTGTCTATAGCCCTGTCTCCATTTGCTCCTGACCCCAGTTTGGATCCTGGATTTGGTTCATTACTTGCCTGGTCTGGGACTGTTGATGAACTCTGTTACCATCATCCATCTCTGTCCACCATGTTCAGACAGGACATGAAGGAATGAAGACATTCTTCCTATGAAGACACACTGAGAGCTAGGGTTGTCCAGCACGGAGAAGAGAAGGCTCCAGGGAAAGCATGGAGTACTTTCCAGTACCTAAAGGGGGTAATAAAAATAAGGAAGAGCAACCTTTTACACAGGCGGATAGTGACAGGATAAGGGACAATGGCTTTAAACTAGAAGAGATTTAGATTAGATTTTGGGAAGGAATTCTTTGCTCAGAGGATGAAGCACTGGAACAGGTTGCCCAGAGAAGCTGTGGATTGTTCCATCCCTGGATTCAAAACCAAGCTGGATGGGGCTTTGAGCAAGCTGGTCTAGTGGAAACGGTCCCTGCCTATGTCAGGGGGGGTTGGAACAGGATTGTCTCTTCCACCCCAAACCATTCTGTAATTCTAAGTTCAGCCATCAGTGAGGACACTGACCAGGCTGGAATCACCCTCTGCTCCTGGCTCACCTTTCCTTATGGAGCAACCAGCCCTTGCTGCTCCCTGACAATTATTTTGCAATCCCAAAAAATTTAAGCAATTTTTAACTTTCCTTCTGCCTTTACTCTGCCCATAGGAAAACAGAAAAGAATTAATTAAATTATACTGTTTTGTTTCCCTTGTTAAGAACAATGGGGCAATACCTATGATATCATTTTATAACAGGACCCTGATAAAGCATGTACCCTATTTTTCAGACTTGGCACAAACCAAGAACTCATAGGGACTGAACTAATTTGTAGTCAGTAGAACCGGGGCTGAAGCCTAAAAGATGAGAAAGACAAAAAGAAATCTTTTGTCTTCAGCCAGACAGGCAGGAGGTCTGTAGCACACAGACACGGGCGATTATCTCACCAGCTGTAGAGGCTTTAGCTGCCTGCATAAAAGAAGCTCTTTATTAACAAACGAGATAAATACACTTAGCTTTTGCAAATAAAGCTGTAGGAGCAGACTAATGCCGGGAGCAGCCTTACACCATCCTTTCCCGTTCAGTGTCCACAGATGATGTAGGGCAAGTTTCTCTTCTCTGTTACCAGAGCTCCCCTTTGTGTCAAACATCTGCATAACAGCTTTAGATGCACACAATTTACTGGGCATCTACCTCGGGTCCAGTCTGACAGGTTCTGGCATGCAAGAGCCATATGGTCACTAAACTCAGTGTACAGTGGAGCATATTTATTACATGTTGGACTGCAAATGCAGTACTGAAATACTCTGATAGAAAAGTGTGTAACCTGTTTTGTTCTTATAGCTATAGGAGGGATTCTGAGAAGAAAACCAAAGGCAGGTCACCTCACAAGAAAAAACACTCTATTGTTTATTCTCAGCCTACTGATCTCACACCAGGCACCTGGAAACTGCTTTGCCTTTTAACATTTTCTGTTTTACCAGATAAATTCCACAGATGGTTTTGATACTAGGGCAAATGGCAGAATAAACTGCTAGATCCACAAAGTTCTTGCTCAAGTTAATGGAAATTATAAATATTCATAAAACAGGCTTGAGTGGCAGGCTGTGCTTAATTCACAGGCTGATGAATTCAGCCTAAAATATTTCCCCTTTTTTCTGAATGGTGCAGAGGACTCTCCAAATATGCTGCAGGATATCTGGACTCTTCCAAGAGAGACTTCTGACAATATTACCACTTGCAGGACATGGCACTGACAAAACATTTCTCGAAGAGCAATGGTTTGCAGGGAAGAGACCAATACAGGAGAACTCACATTGCCTTCTATAAATAACTGGCTCACTCCAAGTAGAATTGGGAGCACGGAAAGGCCTTGGGCAAAATGCTGTCTGGCCTAGCCAGCTCTGCTCCTGAAGCTCAGGGGAGCTTGTGCCTCACTGGAAATACCGCCACTGTCTGAATGTGTTCAGCATGTGCTGTCACTGCCACTTGTCATGAGAGGGTGGGGAAAGGTTCAGTTCATACCCATCACTCCCTCTGAACTGGAAGTGACAGCACTGCCTTTTACCAAGAGAGTCCTTCAGGATTGCTTAAATACAGCTGTTGGGGTTTTGTGGAAAAGCACAGAGTGAGCTTGTGACACTCATTACACACAGCTTAAAATGTCCGTTCTGCTTTGTGCAGATTATCAGCTTGTGCTGACCTTTACCATTACCAGGTGCAGTATCTGCCATACCTGTGCAGAGTCAGGGACCTATTCAGAAAGTCAAAAACCATATTTGAAGTGATTTCTTTCAGCTGGCTCCTCGACATTCAAAGGGCACAGCCCACAGGGAATAGCCTATGGACATAGCCGACAGGTAACCCAATCTAGACCTCACAGAGTAAAATTGAAGAAGTTCTTTGTGAAATTCGTATTTCTTCAGGAAAGAACTACTGATTCCTGCTCTTGTTGTGTAAGGAGCATTTACTTTGAACTTGTGCTATGGTCAAAATGTTTCTCACTATTTAAGAAAAGTTGACTAACTCTTCTTCAGAGCTAATTAACAAGAAGAATAGAAATTCTGTGTGCATCCAGAACATTTTGTAAAATTAAAAAAAAAATCCTGAACAACTTACCTTTCTCCAAGTCTTTATTTGCCTTGGCTGGCAGCGACTGTCACTGTTTGTTTGCTTTTTTTTTGCCACAGGGTCAAGCACATACATTGTGACGTTTGTATCATTGTACCACAGACGTTGCATCACCTGTGATAACAGAAGTCACTGTCAGTCACAGAAGAAATGGCAAGACTCCCACCCACTTCAGTGGGCTGGGATGTCACAGCATGTTCCAGCTAAACTCATTTCCAAATACATTAATTAGGAGACCTCCTCATGGTCCCTAGTGGGCATGTGCTTACATGAGCAACACATCAGCCAAAGACCTGCTTTTCCAGAGCAGTTCAGTTAGGACCCTTCCACCTTCAACTTACTGTTCCTTTCTAACTACAAATAGCAGTCATCAAACATGGGCAATGGAGGATAAACATTTATTTTTAATGCAAAGAATCATAGGATCATCAAGGCTGGAAAAAACTAACCTCAAATCCAGCCACTGACCTAACACTGCCAGGTCTACCAATAAATCATACCCCTAAGCTCCACATCTATGCATTTTTGACCATTTCCAGGGATGATGATTCCAATACTTCCCTGGGCAGACTGTTTCAATGCTTGACCACCCTATCAGTGAAGAAATTTTTCCTAGTATCCAACCTAAACCTCCCCTGACACAACTTGAGGCGATTTCCTTTTGTCTTGTTGCCTGCCACCTGAGACAAATTGAAGTCTAATTATGAACAACCCCAATAGGGAGACAATGAAGTACAGTGGGCAAATGTATCCATATTTCAGAGACCAAAAAAAAAGCACATATCATATAAGAGGGAAAAAAAATCACTACAGCACGTAGAGGTACCTCATCAGTGCTGAAACTGAAACTAACCAACAGACTCACAAGGTCCAGAGGTGTTATGCAAAAGGGGAAGAACACAAAGATCCTAGAAAGAGGATAGAGAAAAAAATGAGATATTCTATACATTATATAATATAAGGAAATGCTGTGTCTCTCACGAGCCTCTGAGAACAGAAGACACAGGCTCCAAACTGTTGTTTTTCCTTAACTTTACCCTATTTCTCCCCCACTTCCATTATTCTATTTGCCTTAGAAACTCTTTCAGTTGTAAATGGTTGGAAACCAGGAATATCATCTGTTTGCCTTGTTCCTATAGTCTTCCTTACACATCTGCACCTGGTCACCATCAGAGCCATGACACTGTGCTGGGACAACCTTTTGTCTGATCTGCTACAGGCAGTCCTATGATCTAGAGGCAATTACAGAGAAAGGACACATAGTGGAATCAGGAATGGTGTAAGTAAAAGCACACTGAAGGTACAACTTCTTAAGCCTGTTTCATATTGTGGACTGTGTGCATCACCAAACACTGTTCAGTGGGTGGATATTAAGTGAAGCACAAAGACTGTATCACCCAAGTTTGAAGTGCAAATGAAATGCATTTCTGCCTATTTTTACCTCCAAATATCTCACTTGCCAGAATTATGGTCCATACAAGAGCTGGTTTCTTAGACTTCCCCCACCACAGACTTGATAAGATCTTTTCACCCTCCTCCTGTCTCTTCAGGACACTGCAAGAGCAGGATCAACTTGGTTGAGAGAGTGCCCCATGAAGTTCTTGCAGAGATGGCATAGAACTAGCTCTGCAATCTTGCTCTGCCAGGGATGTTCTTGCTTGAGCTGGGAGAATTATCTGGAAGTCAGTGTGGATTAAACTGCACTGGAAAATTGTCTTCTGGACATCCTTTTATCTGCAGCCCTGAAACTCACCTTTTCCCCTGCCTACCTCTGCCTGTGTCAGTGTGTGTGCAACTCCCTGTGCAGTCAGAAAGGTGGAATTGGTATTGGGAGTATTTCTTTGAAAAATATTGGAAATGGTTTTTTCATAGTCTACTAGTGAAATTTAGCAGTTGGAAAAAAAACGTTGGGGGAAGCCCTCTGTAGCCACACCCTGGTAACTAAAAATTATTCACCAAAGAGAATTAAGAGGAGGTGGAAATATCAAGGTAGTTAATCACAGCTCTACTGCTTATGTTTGAATTCTGCTTTAGGGAATCAATATTCCCTTCTTTCTCCGCTACCCTATCTGAAAAATGTGGTAATAGATGACTCGCGGGCAGGTTGGGACAGTGAATTAGGCTGTTGTTCGTTGCATGGAGTGCCCCAACATGCTGTGGAAGTAGTAGGAATGGTTACTATGTGGGAGACGGAACTAGTTAGAAAATGTTTTCTTTGATCTGAATTCCCTCTTAACATCAAAGAGTTGGGACAACCTAGGGCCCACATTTATCAAGCACTCTGGCACTGTTCTCAGTGGAATCAAGTGTGACACAAAATTCTTCAAACTGTTACCAAGACCTTCTGCAGGATGCCTAAGGGGTCAGTGGGAACTGCTGGATTTCTGTGTGAAGGTAAGATGATGTAGCTAGAAGAAGTTAGTTAAAAGAACACCAAGAAAAGCAGCCAATGGAAAATTCACTCAATTATGTACAAATTTGTGTCGCTAGCATAGTAACACAAGTGGAAATTCAGAGACAATCTGAGCTCGTTATTGCTGTCTTTAGACAAACTGTGGTCAATACAAAACTCCTGCATGGTAGACTAGTGACCAGCAAGATGGAGACAGGGGTCAGGAAAGCATTTGAGAGGTCTGTTTGTTACTGTCACTTTGTAGGATTAAACCAGCGTTACCTTCCTGCCAGAAATACCTACGACAAAAGTACCCTTCACTAGTTTTACAAAAAACTAGTTTGTTGGAGTTAAATCTGTGCTTGGAAGTGATTTGGTTAATTTGTCTGCCTTTGCAATGAAGTGGACAACAAGCATACCAAGTCTCTGTTCTACCAGTTCAGCCATGAGACCAGGAACCCCGAGGAGAAGGCCAGAGAGCAAATACCATCCTAACCCAGGAACTCTGCTTCTGCAGGGACTGTCCAACAGCTGGCTGTATTCTTATTTCAGTGCCGCTTCTTATTTCAGTGATGGAACACATGACATGGCTAAACAGATTAGGAGACAACTACACTTGGGAAACACTGCGTGATGAAACAAAATCACAGCTCAAGCCACCTAGTACTTCATTAATACAGCTTAGCTATAAGGGCTGTTTCAAAGCGCGTACACTGAGGTCAATCTCAAGCCTTATGTCAAAGTCCAGTCACCCTCTGACCAAAGGGAGAGTAGACCAATAGCATGTATTTAAATGAGTCACTGTCACCCTGTGATAAAGTTGTGTCCCTCATCATGATAAAAGTACATTCTTGGGTAATGTCATTCACTGTCCAGTGGGGTATCTCTGAGCAGGAAAAGTTCCCCATAAACATTGGAAATATCTAAGTCCAGTGCTGGTTTTCTGGTGTGCTCCTGAAAACAGGTTTTCTCAAAATCTCTTTTCTGACCAAGGTTTATAAAGCTAATCTAACTTTTGTGTTCCTCACCCTGTACTGGAGGACAATGTCCTATCCCAGCAATCCCACTCAATGGGTAAAGCAAAGCTTAATGTTCTTCCTCACTTTGATGATCTGGGATCAGTTTCTTACTACAAATCACAGGTTCTGGGGCCCTGCGCCTCAGCTGTTAGCTCACCAGTAACACTGAAAGTCTTTCTGGCATGTATTTTGCAGCCTTCAGGAGTTTTTCAAAGAGCAACCTTCATAACTTTTGACATGTTGGGTAAGAGGGGGTGGATACAAAGGTAAACAGTCACACTGTGGGAGATGCCAAATCAAACCCAGAGATGCTGGCAGGGAGGTGAGTGAGGGAGAACCAGCATGCTGAGGCAACACTCATAGCAGAGAGATCTCTTGCACTGAAGCTTCAGCCTGTCCTGAAGTAACTTTTTATCCTTCTTTATCCTAACAACCATTAGGTAGTAAGTGCTTTGGTACTGAATGCATAAAACATTGATCTTTGCTGTCAACTTTGTAAACATTTTCACAGTTTGTCTCCTTTGCCACTGTGTTTCCCTGAGAGTTCCTACATGTGAGTAGCAGCTTTAACTTTTTTATTGCAATTCAGAGCTGGATATGGCTCTGATATGAGCTGAGCAGAAGCTCAGCCATTTCCCATCACATAAACCTGTTTCTGCTCCTTTCCCTCTCCTTTTCCAGCATTTTGATCTCAGGATGACAATTAAGAATAAATGTTAAAGAACATGTTCTTACCTAAAGACATGATGTGCACAACTTGTGAGGAACAATCCCAGCCTGACTGCCACATGAGACAAGTTAGAAATATAATAGGACTTCCTGCTCTGATAAAAGAAGGTTAGTCTGATTTTCTGGGACAAGTATTTAAAATTCATGAGTCTGTCCCTGAAAATGAGAATCTGGATCAAAACTAAAGAAGTAATAGAAGAAATTGTTTGGAAGTATTCTTAGTTTCTTTCCTGCAATAAATTCAGGTAATTTTCAAAGTTTTACCTGTCATCATGACACATCTATTTTTCAGGAGCTGGGGCATTAAGAAAAGCAAGAAGGGAGGTTTATTGCTCACACACACATGTAAATCATGCAAGTTAGCAGCTCTGGATAGGAATCTACAGCTCCTCTGCAAATAAGGTCACCTGAATATTTTAAACAAAATGGCTTTCTGTTTTTTCTTTCCCTGCCTGGTATTTTTATACTGCAATCCTGAGTGTCAGGTCTATTTTTGGCAAAAGTTGCTTTTGTGAGCTAATCCAGTCCTTAGCTGAAGGAGCTCATTTTTTGTGGCTTTGGGGTTTTTCTAACACTGGGTCATTTCCCCCTCCAAGAGTTCATTCATGCCTCAGATAAAGACAACAGAAGAAACAACTAAGGCACAGAATTTTAAGCAGCCTAGAAAAATCCCTTCTCTTGACCAATTGCGTCATCTTAGTTTTGACTGTATAATACTGCAAGTGCCTGTTACTGCATTCCAGGAAATAAAAGGAATATATAATGAAGGGGAAAAACAAGTTCCTTCTAGCTTTTTGTGTTTATTCCTATGTTTTTCTATTCAGCATATAAAAGTCCTAAACTACAATGTTTTCTCTCTTTTCCAATCACTTTCACAGAGAATTACACGTTGTATCCCACAATTACAACACGTTGTTAACTCAAGGTAGTTTAATCACTCAAGGTAGCAATCTCTATCCCCAATAGAAAAGAAAGCAGAAAAAATGTCACTTTTTAGTATGAAAGCAAACACAAAGGACAAAAGCCTTATCCTCAGACGAGTTTTGAACTACGTATGGTTTATACTCCCCTTCCAGAACACCAAAGAAGCAACCTTAAAGCCTCTGAGCTTCTGAAACAGAGGGTCTGTATATTTCTATCCTCACAGTTCTGTGCCCTAGGTGGAAGCTACAAGACATGCATTTCTCCCTTCTCAAAATCCGAGAGTTCCCCCAAATCCCTTTGTAAGCTGATTACATGACGGAGTAGCAGGACTGAAAGTTTTCTCAGCAAAGTCTTTGGAACAGATACTTTATTTTTCCAAACCTATGCATTCTATGTAAAGCAAAATCTATGTGAAAACACTTCACACAGGCCTGTTAAGCCTCAAATTCTCAGCAGGAACACTGCTGTTCTAGCATTCAGTCCTGATTCTCCATAGTGTGATGATTTGCAGTGAGATTATCTCATTTCTTTGCTGTACTGGCAACATGTGGCAGATGTTGCTAGGTCCCAAAACAGTAAGAGCATGGCTTTACTGGAGGCACAGGAATGTGCTACTATTCCCCAACAGCAATCTAAGGCTGTTGGGCCAGCCCAGCATTGATCCCAATTTGCCAATTCTCTGCCCCATAACTTTTTATCACCTGCTTCTTGAGTCATGGACCTGTTCTCTAACCATGTGCCAGGCAATAGCAGGGAACACTGATGGGTTCCTTAACAGTTCTCTTGGTAACAAAAGCATTACCTTGCCTGGGCTAGTCTGTCTCAGTGACATTTAACTGCTTTTTTCACCCCTGTTAGGAATGAGAGGGGAGAGCTTAGAGAAGCCCCTGGTTTCGCCCAGGTTTCTGGCAGTGGGAAGCAGCTTTATTAAGGCGGCCAGCACCCCAAAACCACTCTCACTGGCAAGTTCATAACAATGACTGATCAGCTCTATTACAACATGAATTATTTACTTGTTTAGACATAAGGAAAAAACACAGACACAAGACTTTAACAGGCTTACTTACTACACAGGATAAACAAAAGAACTAGTAGATACAAATACAGTGCACAATAACAGGTACTTCTGGAAGAGTAACCACAAAGTTGCATCCAAACTTTTGGAAGAAGCCCTACACATTTCCAGGGTGTATGTAGGAGACTTCTGATTTCATGAAAGTTTGTGTAGCTTTTATAGTTTGCAAAGTGAAGTGTCTGTCAGTCAGAAATTCCAGCTTATCTCCCTTCAACCTGCTCTCAAGGCAAGATGTTTATTGTCAGCTGGGGATTCCACATCCCTGGTGCCAGAGATAACCCAGCCTGGGTTATCTCGCTAATTCGTGTGAGGGGGAAGAAGCCCTGAGCTATCACACCAGCTGACAGAACAGGTAAGCTCTTCTGTAGTGGGGGAAATGTTCTGCCACAATGCACCACCACAGGGATGTGCTGGGTGCCCTCAGCTCTAGTCCCTTCCACACCCAGACGTGATCAGCCCCCTTTCCTCTTACCTCCTGCAGGCCATGCCCTTGGTAACCACACCGTCACTGCTTCTGCTAGCCATCCAGCCTGTCCTGAAGCAGGAGAACCAAAAAGACGTGGCCATAGTCCAAAAGAGGCTGGAGCATGAGGTGCATCTACATTAACAGAAGATGCTCTGACTGGAACTAAGAGATCACATGGAAGGGGACACTTATTTCCACGAAGCATAATAAGAAGTTGCTGGTTTGGATCACTCCAGCAGCCCTATTCGTGATCATTGTCCTCCACTGGCTAGCAGGAAAATGGAAGCTTCATGTTATTTCCTCAAGCCTTCTGTTTTCATCCCTCACCAGATGGCTCTGACACAGGATACAAGCTGGTACTTGTTGAGCAAGGTGCTTCTGAGAACTGAAGCAAGAAGACAGCCTTCATCATCAAGACCCCCTAATCTACAATGTTTTGGATCATTTGTGCACCTTCACAGGGTTAAATAGATCTCCGCAGAGCCAGAAGGCACAGAGAGTGCTGAGGCCCTGGCACAGGTTGTCCAGAGAAGCTGTGGATGCCCAATCCCTGGAAGCCTTCAGGCCAGGCTGGATGGGGCTTGCAGTAACCTGGCCTGGTGGAAGGTGTCCCTGCCCACGGCAGGGGGGGTGAAACGAGATGATTTTTAAAGCCCCTTTCAACCCAAAGCATTCTGTGATTCTATGATTCTACTATTAGCTTCTACTCTTGGCATAACCTGTTATGACAACCGCAGGACTAAAAACACAAATTTATTCTTATACCGATGTGGGATTTTCCTATGCATTCGCCGTGCTCAGCCCAGCAGCAGCAGCCCTCTCTTTCCCGCCGGCCCCGCTCTCGGCGGAGCAGGGGCCGGGGCCGGGCACGCCCGGGAGTGCCGCCTCGGAGGCGTTTTGGAGGCCGCTCTGGCGGCCATTTCCCGCGGCTCTCAACTCCGCTCCCCCGGGCCGCGGGAAGCAG
>VZRL01002501.1:488210-532159 GCA_013397895.1 Origma solitaria | reverse complement strand
GCCGAAAGTTCGGGGCCACGTGGCGCGGGAGTGGGGCGGCCGCGGGGCCAGCGCGTCCCGCAGACGGCCCGGGAGCCTTGCCGCGCTCGCCTCTGCACGCCCGCTTCTGCACGCCCGCTGTGCTGCCGCCCTCCAGCCCTCGCCATGGCCCCCGCCGAGATCCTTAGCGGAAAGATTGTCTCCGGGTAGGTACCGGGGCCGCCCGCCCGCCCTGCCCGCAGCGCTCGGCCGGGTTCCCTCGGGCGGAAAAGTCTGGGAGCCGCGGGGGTTTTGCCCTTCGGGAAGGGACTGCTGTAACTGGGGAGCTGAGGGGTGCCCCGGCGGCCCCCGTGAGTGCTGGCAGCAGGATGGGGCTCTGGGGAGCTTTTGCTCTGGCTCTGTGCACAGACGCGCACTTTTGGAGACACCCTAAAGCTTTTTCACTACGTTGCAGCCAAAGCTGTCTTGTTCCTGGCTGTAAACTGGGATTTACTAGAAGAAGTACAGTATTAAAGGTGTTCAGGAGAATGCAAGGTGGTGTCAGTGTCCCCCAGAAACCAGCAGTGCGTCTGGTGGGGTCTCTTTGGCAGCCCCAGCCTCAGAGAGCAGCTGATGACTGCTCAACATCACTGTGCAGAGATGAGATGAGATGACATGAGGTGAGATGAGATGACATGAGGTGAGGTGAGAGCCCAGGCAGGTGTGAAGCCACTGGCTGACCTGCGGCTTCTGTGCGTGTGAGCTGGGCTGTTGGGATGCTTTAGGAGCAGGAGTTGGGAACATGTACTTTAGGTATCGGCTCTGTGTTCATCCTGTACAGGCACTGATTGTTCCCCTTTTAGGCAGAGTAAGTTTGGAAAGGTATAGAGCAATCTTATTAAAGCAGATAGTCCCACTGTTAGATATTGCTGTGTACCACACAGCTACAACTAACCAACAATGGAGTAGTTCTGAAAAGTAGGCCTAATGTGCCTTGAATCAGAATATCCACGAGGAAAAGCTGCTTGCGTGTTTTTTTACCTGGTAATTTTTGGGCCAGTACCCCCTGTGTATTGCAGTCTCTCAATCTCACATGCTTTATTCCACCTGCTTCTTTGGCAGTGTTGAAGCCAGCACACACTGCAGTGCCTGAGCCTGTTGCTGGTGTGACTTTGTGATTTGCCTGTTGCAGGTTTATTTTCTGTCATAGAAAGTGACGCTGAAGTGCAGTAGGTCCTGGAAAGATGCTAGTTTGGGTACAACAATCATTCACATGAAAACTTACAGCTTCCTTGGCATGGCATGTTGCATTACTTAATTAATTTTATAGATATAGTGGTGAAATCTTTTATTTCTGTTTTCTATATTATAGTATACGCTATAAACTAGCAGTTCTCAGAGGTTAGGACATTCATGATGTGCAAATACCCACGAAGAGGCATGAGCATTTAACAAGCACATACAGGAGAAAGGTTTGCTTAGCTTCCAGCGCATCTCTTAAGGTGTTTGGCTGAAATCTGTCTCTCAGAGCCATCGAATCTTGACCTGAAGACACCACAAAATGCAAAAATAATTGCAGTTGTCCAGCTGTCCTTCCGTTCCTTTATTTATGGTGTGTTTTTGTCCAGTATAACAAAAAGATCATCTGCTCCATACAGGCATTAGGTAGTTCTGCCTTTCCTAGTGAAGTACTTGAAGGAATTGGGCTATCCACCCTGGAGACACCTGTCCCTTCTGCCAGACCCTCTGGAGAAGTTCTGATCCAGAGGATTCTCACTATCCAGAGTTCACCTCCAGGCCAAGAGTCTGGTGGCAGCAGCAGCAGAAGTGATAGGCATGTGGTTTTTCTAGGAATTTTCAACTGAACTGCCTGTTGTAGAAAGGGAATGTCCCTGACTTTACATCAACTGCCAAACCTTTTCAGTTACTCTCTTGTAGGGGATGGATTTTGTTCCTTTACCCTTTAATCGAGAAGAATGTTTGTTTGTAAGTCAGTCAAATATTGACATGAGGTGAATCAAACAAGCAGTGTTACAGCTATGTAATTCTGGGTTTCTGCATGTGTTTAAAATCAAAGCTTACAAATATTGTGAACTTTTTCCTCCAGCCACCAAGCACCCCTTCCTCAAAATAGATGAAAAAAAAACCTAATTCACGGTCACGCCAGCTATTTGAACAAAAATCAGGTAGATACTGGCGTTCTTATTCTTGTGAAACATGTAAAGAGAATAAATACTTTGAGAGAGTTTCCTTGCCTTCAGAAATAAGGACAATTTGATGAGGTGGTAAAACTAATTCCCACCTTAGAAAGTCTTAGAAGGCTCAGAAGAGGTAGAAAGGAAAATTGATATTTTTAGTGGCTTTGAGTATTACCTGTGAGGATGGAGAAGAGAATGTGTTTAGGCTGGGCATGGGAAGTAGAACACAGCAGACATTGTTTTCTGTTTAGGATTTTGGTGTTAATGCATTTCTTTCTAAGGCTGCTTCTGTCAGTATAAACAAGAAGCCTGGACAGTGTGTGAAATACATTAAATACTGGATGGGTTATGCATCAGTCTGAGTTGGCTGGTTACCTCAGGGTGGCTTTCCTCTACTTCTCTGAGTGGCTGTTTAGTAATTCAGCCTTAGATTTTGCTGCAACTTAAATTTGCCTCATTGGCAAATGAGTTACAAAAGATGAGTTACTGTATAACAGTACAGTAAACAAATTACTGATGAGAGGAAGAGAAGTAGTGCTTTAGGTATACATGATCTGGAGGGTTGAAGGTAATAAAAATACAGTATTCTCCACCTTTTATTGCTGGTATTCTCTGAAAAAAACACTAAATCTCTTTATCTGTGTCTAAAATAGATACTCTGAGCAAAACATGGTAGTGGCTTTTCTTTACAGTTCATGTCCACTGCAGTGAGCTGTGTGTTCAGTCTTTACCGTCTGAAAGAGCCCACGTTTGGAAACCTCTGGCTTGGCCTGAATTGGTTGGTAGCACCAGGAGTGGACTAGCATTTCTGGTCTGGAACAGTGGCTGCTGAGTTGTGATGGCAGGGAAGACCACACCCCTCACAGCCCCTGAGGATGGGCCAGGTAGTGCTTTGAGTTTAATGAAGTGATGAGCAGGCTCAGCTTATAACTGCAGGTAACAGGGCAGTAACAATTCCTTAGCATTTTCAGTCTGGGCCTTAAATGGTTATTTTTTGGTGTTCCTATTGAAACTCCAAAGTAAATCTAGTGGAAAATTGGAGAAAATTCCCTGATCTCTGAGATGTCATTTACCAGATCCTACCCACAGTGTTTCAGGCTTGCGCTGAAGGGTCCCACGCCATGGATGGGCTAAGTTAAAGTGAACTGCCAGTTCCACTGGGTGGAACTATGTGTGTTCAGTGCTGTGCAGACAATTTTTAAAAAATGGACCCTGCTCCAAGAAGTTGATAAGAGAGGAGAAAACATCCTCTGGTGGACAGCAGGGCCGCAGATCTGTGTACATCAGCAACAGGTTACATAGAAGGGAAAGAACATGTGGGGACTGCCCTGTCCTCTTTGTGGGATGAATAAAATCTCAGTATCATTCCTTGAGAAGGCAAACCATTGTAGACAGAGTCTGGAGTATTGTCTGGAGTGCTTGCAGCCCCACAAAGGTGGATTTGAGTCCGTACCTATTTCTCTTGTGTTTTCCTCCGATTAAATCATCTGACAGTAGGGTACTGTATGCAGTATCCATTTTGGAAAGCAGACCTGGTTAGTGTCATAGATTTTGCAGCATGGATGGTATCATAACTCACATTTGGGGAAAACTCTTTTAAGTTTTAAAGATTCAGCTTTATGTTAAACTCTGTTGTTCTGTTGTTTGCTGTCCACATTTGCAAAGTGCCTCAATTGCTGCCTGTCTCTCAGACCCACCTTGGATTTGTTTATAGCCCACCTTGGATTAAAGTTCTGGACAAGTTGAAAAAGCATCTAAAAAGCAGAAATGTCTTCATGTATTCATCTGGTCTGAAGAGAGCTCATGCAAGTATTTGAGCTGACACAATCAGAAAGGTGGTTAAAAAACCTTGGGAAATGGGGAAGTGGTAGAAAGTAGGAGGTATTTTTCCTGGGAGATTAATGAGTGTGCCAGGAGCATGCAGTGGTGGAGCATGAGACAAGTGGATGGGAAACTTGTGAACTGGTTCCAGCTCTGTTGTCAAAATTATGTCTTCCCTCAACTGGAGCCATCTGTTGAATTGCCAGCAGTGCTCAGATGGTCTTTCCCAAGGCATTGCCTATCCCACACACCGCCACTTCATTGAGCCAACCTGTGACTTCCCTCAGGAGAGACTCCTCTGTGCCTCCTTTGGGTACAGGTGGGATGTTCTGTGATTCTCCTCTTCGCAGCATTTTAAGATAATGCAGTTGTCCTGAGCTAGGACGCAGAGCCATGGTGGTTTGGAGATGGGAAATCTTGTTTTTCCACATTATGGTGTTGGTCATGGGAGCAACAGGAGGTGAGCAGCAGCAGTGCTACAGGCTGTAAGGAGGAATGGCTGCAGGACCTGGGGAGGACCATCAGCCTCATGCAGCTATTTCTGCAGAGCTGCAGCAAGAGCATTTCTGATGCTTTTTTATGAAACCCTTGGGGAATCTGTGATCTAGGCAATAAAGCCAAACCCTCTTCTTTGGGGACAGGCATCTCCTGGAGCATCACTGTCTCTGAGGAGGTATTTGCCAGGTCCTGTGTTTGGCACTATTCACATAGACCCTGGTCCCTGTTACTCACAGAAGAGACATAAACACAGCCTGGTGTCATCCTCAGTACCGTGCTGTGTGTACACATCAGCTGAGCAGTGTGTGCCCATAATCACACAGGGGAGTGTGGGGTTCTGCCTGACATGGGAACCGTGCTCTCTCCGTTCACAGCAGAGGGTTCATCCTTTGTTTGAATTTCTGGGAAATTCACTTAGTAAATTTAAATTCAGCTCACTATTGCAGCCTAGAGAAAGAAATGCTAACAAGTTCTTTAATCTTTGGAGCTGGCTGTTGCATTGTATGCTTAGAGCCATGTGCTGTCCTTAACCTGTCTGAACCCTGGACTTTTGTTTGCCGCATGAGTTTGTTTGTGGAAGGGCACGTGGGCACAGGAAGGGGCTGAGAGTCAGAGAGAAGGCTTTAGGAGAAGCAGCCACATAGAATTGCAAATTTTTTGTTTGAAGACTTAAAAGGATTTTCATACGGCTAGTAAAAAAGTTGTGTTGATTTATCAATATGAACTTTTATCTTTGGGGAGGCCTGAGGTCCACAATAGAGTTCTGCAGACTGTATAACTAAACAGCTGCTTACTTGAAAAGATTATTTTGTAAGGTTTGTGTAAATCTGTGGAGTTAGAACAAGGATTTCTTCTTTTTATCTTTAATTTTACCTCAAACCTTTGCTCCTGTGGTTTTTGTGACCACTGGAGAGCAGTGGTACCCAACGCTAGGTGGCTGTCTAACAGGTGATTTCTTGATTCAAGGCTCCTGAAGCAAATTAGCACTGACAGCACCTCGTTCATGTGTTTGTGTGTGTTACCTTTCTTCTGGAGCTGAAGGAGAAATGAGCTAGTGCCTAATTACAGAAAATGACAGCAGTGTAATACGTGAATAGTTGTGGCTGCTGGGGGTAAAAGCACACCGTAGCCCTGCTTCGCGGAGGAAATTGGGTGGGCTTGTTTCTTTTCAACTGAAAAGACAGAAATAAAAGTAACACCAAAACCTGGGACCCTTTCTAGTTGGCTGTCCCTTACAAGGGCTTTGCTGCATCATAAATTACAGTATATTTCCTGTTTATTTACGTTTCTTTTTGTTTGTCACAATCCAGTGCTACACTTTCCTTACTGGAATACCCCATACTGTTCTCAGAAATAGTTCCCTTAAAGAGCTGCCTGCAGCCCTTGCTCACAGACCACATGCAGGGGGTTTCTGATGCTCCTTGAGATTGTTGAGTTGTTGTTACAAGCTGCTCATGAGCCTGCTCAGGTGCCTTCCCTAGGGCTTACAGCTGGAGTGTAAGGAGAGGCAGTTGGGGATTTTGCTACCCAGCAGATGAATTTTTGTCACTTAAGCACAAAGAATTGCTAGGATAAGGTTTGCTATGACACTATTTTCTGAACTCATCAGCTAGTCTTGGTGTCAAGTCTTCTACAGAGGTGACAGCCAGAGGAAGCCTTGGAATTACTGTTTCTTAAGTAAGGCTGAAAACTGCTGCTTCTTCTGCAGTTTCTGAAGAGACTTTGAACCCATGGCCAGATACAAACACCTATAAATACTCTGAACCCACTCAGATGCAGCAGAGCTCTGACCACATGATTCAGGATGCAGCAGGAGAGATGCATGATTTGGGATGTAGCTAGAGGCTGTGACTCCCTCTGAGATGAGACTTGAAAGAGCCTTAGGGCTGCTGCTGGCTGGGCCAGCTGCAGCTGTCCCCTGGGATCAGTGCTGCTGGGTTGAGAGAGCTGTGTGCTGCCCCCATTTCCTTGTCTTCCTGCCTCTGGCATTTCTGATTTGGAGCTCTTAGTTGCAAGGTAGTGTTGCCTCGTGGTTGTTTTCCTGGAGTTTCCCTAAATGGCAGGAATCATAGCCAGCCAGCTGGCATCAGCTACTTATTCTCTCCCTGTACCTTCGCTGTTCACATTTTTAATGTGCACCAGCAGCACCTCCTCCAGTCTGGGAAGTCTGGTTCCACTTGGGAAGTAGCAGATCCGGTGATACTGATTTGAGGGTAGATGAGCACAAGGAGACCATCTGTGTTTTAAACAAAAGGGTGTTTGATGCAGGGTAGGTCTGCTGAGTGTGGTGGTTGCACCCTCTCATCTCTGAGAGTAGGGGGTGGGACACAGGATGGAGATCACATGGAGGACAGACTTGTCAAGCCTCTTGTGTCCTGTGGGGTTTTGCTTACCTGGCTTTTGCTTCTGAGTGTCTCTTACATTTGCAGTGCAGTGCCACAGTCTCCTTCCAGTGCTGTGAGCCTGCGAGGTGGGCACAGCTGGCGAGTTCTTCTCTCTGAATGCTGACTGCCTCTGCTGAGGACATGGAGCACTTGGGCCTGGCACCAGAAACTCTTCCCCTCCACCTTCCCTGGTGAAGGATAATGCATGTGGGGCCAGAGAGTGGCTGAGAAATCAGAGAGGAGTGCAGGACTGGGGAGAGGTGCTCACAGTGGCTTTTGAGCTGTTGGTGGCTAATTTCAGTGATGGGTACTCATTACCTCTAAAACATTTCATAGTAAGCTGGGTATGAATCCACATCTGAGCTCGACTAATCAGTGAAACTCCTCATGCTCTGTTTCAAAGTTGTGGTTTTTTACAGTTGTATCCTTAAACTTCCCTTTACCGAAGAGTTGACCTGAGCCATATACCAGGGTTTGGTGACTTTTCCCCACCTCTATCCACCTCCCATTCTCCTGTCTGCTCTCGTGGTGAAGTTTTGGTCTTATTTGGAAGCCCTTGGGCTGGAGGCATTTTCTCACATGTGTGTTGGAGAGCTCAGAAGCAAATTTGGGGCAAGAAGATGGGTGTAGGACTGCAGCCACTCCAGCCTGGCTTCGGCCAAGCAGGCAGGAAATAAAAACACATAGTATTGACAAACTGTAGAAGAGGGGTGTCTTTGGGTACTTGCTGCTGGTTTAGTTATTTCCCAGTTTTACTATTGTAGATTCATAATCCTTTACCAGGACAGCATTTGTGACAGGGTTGAATGGTGCCTGTGGAATTCAGGTAATTTTAGTACAGCATAGGTGGAAAGGGGATTTCCTTTGAAGGAAGGAGTTTGAAATCCCAGGAGTTTCCATGACAAATTTTTAACTTTTTTTTACTCTTGTATCCTGTGAGAGCATGAAGAGAAGGGTGAAGAAGCACAATGTGGACTTAAAAAAAATAAAATTATTTTAAAAGTTTGAATGAACCTGGTTCCAAAGTGTCTTAGTGATTTATGGGCATCAATCTTATTTGGAGATTGCTGGCACTTTTGTACTCGAGGCATAAATACATGTTTGCCAGTCTGCTCATCTGTCACCTTTATAACTCCTGACTGTATCAGAACAATTCCATCACTGTATCAGAATTCAGCCCTGTGGTTAATTTCTACCTTGTATTTGTTTTTGTTTTTTTCTACTCTTCAGGCAAGTGCGAGACAGACTGAAGCAGCAAGTTGTTGAGATGACTGAGAAATTTCCAGGCTTCAGACCAGGACTTGCCATTTTGCAGGTATTGTTTTCTTTAATGACAACTACAGAAAATTAGTTTCTTTGCAGTGGTAAGTGCACAGCTGATGAGCTTCATCAAAGCTGCCTTGCAATGGTAGCTTTTTATAAGGAACAGGGTTCTCTGTGGGATGGTAACACAGTCCTGTTATATCTTTTTGCCAGGTATCAGGACCCCAATATTTTTGGGGGGTTTTCAGTTGTTTTATTTCTTTCTTCAGACCCTGTTCTCTGTTGGAGTGTTGTGTTTGTGGAACGGTGAAATCAAGCTGCTTGCCTATTAAGAGGAAGCAGTGTTTGTAGACTATTCCAAATCTCAGCACTTGAGTGAGCCCTGAAATCTGTCAGCTTTCAGAGATGAGTTTGTACCAGAAGTCCTCCAAATGGGATGTTTATTAAGAGATTTGTCTGCTGTTATGTCAAAATGTGGAGAGATAAGAGGGGCAGAGGAGGGGAGGGAACCCAAACAAAACTAAAACTACCTTTGGCCAAGATAGCTTTGAGTGCAGGGGATGGAACAAAATCCCCTTGCTGAATTGGATATCTCTCAGAAGTGAGTAGGTGTTAGAGTCTGCACAGAAATGCTTGCAGAGGTAAAAAGCACTTGTCAGTACAGGGGTTTGACCTGTGCTTGGCAGAATTTTCTTCCTTCACACTATAAAAAATGAAAACTCTTTGTGCTTAGGTCAGAAGGTGACTAGCAGTAGCAAGTGCCATGTAACAGGAGGGAACTGTGTGTCCACAACGGATTGGGGAAATATAAGTGGCTCCTTAGAGAAGTGACTTTTGTCCTTTTTCAGTGTTTTGGGCTCCTGCAGAGCTTTTGGTTGCCTGTCTGTGGATTCCAGTGCTAATACCACTATAGCACACAAAGGCCATGCTCCTCTTCAATGCCAGGAACAAATTCGTGCTTGTGTTTTGGGGAGTTTTTTCTGGATTTCTTTTCCATTAGCTTTAAGAAGATTGTCTCTACAGAAAATTTGTCTGCAGGTGCTTAGAAGGAAGGGAGGAATTTTATTTAAAATTTAGTGGTGCTTTGATGAAAGCTGCTGAACTGTTGACCTCATAAACTGTCTTCAGAAATTGCTGTCTTGTAGCATTATTGGATTGTTTTCATGGTGGGCCTATATTCACTCCTGGATTGTCTCAGACTCCTTAACAACCTGTTTGCTCTTTGGCTGTCTGACACTTTTGTAAGCTGCCAAACAGTCTGGGCTTGGAGTTCATCTCCTAATACTGATATTTGCAGCTGTCTATTTTTCAGTGAAGTCAGGACAATGAGCTGTTTCTGATATGTAGCATGCCACACATTTTGTGCTCCTTTCTCAGGAGGCATCTGGTGTTCACAGAACAAGTCAGTTAATCTTNTTTTTTTTTTTTTTTTTTGGCCAGTAGTCAGTAATTCCTTATTCACACAATGTATGTGTGCTGACATCTGGTTCTCTCCCCTGTATGAAGCTTACCTTTTCCTAAGCCCAGCAGACCCTACAGGGGAGACAGCCCCTTTATCTACACCTAGGGAGGAAGGACCAGTGTGTGCTAGGTGATCAGGTAATGCAGTTTGATCACCCCTGCAGTTTGTAATCTATGTGAGAACCAGGGATGGCTCCCAAGTACCGGGGAACGGGGTTTCAAGAGCTTGCTTATCAACTTTTCCTTATTTGACCCCCATTTTCTTTAGGTTTGAAGGAGTATTACCTTTAACAAAACATACTGCATGATGCAATTGGTCTCCTGAAATGCAGTTATACTGTAAGCACCCAATACTGCCAAAAAACTACAGGCATTTGTTCCACATGCTGCTTTCTCTTTGTGCATCACTTTGTCCTTGTTTTGTTTTTTGTTTGGCAGGAAAATTCTCAAGGCTCAAAACAGCAGTGGAAGAAATGTCTCCATCAAAGCACGCGTGCATAAAATTGAGATTTCTGGGTATCAAAGAGCCCCAATTTTTCTGAAAGCCTTATCAGATAATTGAATGTCATCAGCACCTGCTGATCATGTTAATTAGCTAAGGATTTCACTTTCTCAGATCAGATGGCAGGCATTATTTTCTGCTTTGGAGACCACTGTGTTTCTAAGGTTTTTCAACAGGTGCAAATGATGTTTGTGCAGGAGATCAGACGGCTTGTCTTCAGCTGCCTCTTACTTGAAAGAACTTTCCTGTTAGCTCCAGCTGCTTATAGCCTCTATCAGTGTGTTTTACAGTTGTTCAGGAATACCTCTGTCTCCTTGCTGTAGATTGAAGGAAGCTGAGGGTTAAGCCCATCTCAGCCTGTGTCTGAGTCTGTTCTGTGCTGTGGTTCAACTGTCTTTTCATCCTTAGGTTGGAAATCGGGATGATTCGAACCTCTACATTAACATGAAGCTGAAGGCTGCTGCTGAGGTAATGCCTGGACTTTTAGGACTACTTTTTACCTCCTGCAGTTGGTAATGTCTGAATATGAAAAGCCAGATGCAAGTCAAATAGTTCTCTCAAAGCTTTGCCAGTATTGGAGAAACCAGTGTTGGCCTGAGTTCTCTGTTGCGAGGATGTAGCGTAGGTGTGTAACCTGAGAGCCAAGTGAAGTGCTCTGGTCACAGCAGTGTGGGTTGGTGCCACTTTTTGTGTGATTGTCACAGATGACATTTGTCTGAAGTGTTGATGTCTTTCCTGACCTGCTGTCTTGTCCTTATCTTCCCCGAATGTCTTGTACTTGCAGTTGCCTTGTGCTTGTAGAACATTACATGCTACAGCAGGGCAGGAACACAGATGAGTCCATTTTTTCCTGGGTGATACCTGGCATTTCTGCTGGCATTTTAAGGCTGTGTGCTGTCAAGCAAAGTTGATGTTGTTCATGTCAAAAGGTGAATAGGACAGTTAAAGGACAGACTAAGCAGGCGAAGCACTAATCTTTCTTTGGTGGTGTTTCTAAATAATAGGACTTGCAGCCTCAGGAGCAGGAGATAGATGTGGGAAATGTGACAGAATGCAGTTGTGATTTAGCTGGATAGAGAGATTAGCCAGATCAATTGGATGTCAATTCAGAAATCAGATAATTTGTTGTTATTCTCATTTGCAGATTGGGATCAGTGCCAATCACATAAAACTGCCAAACACAGCAACAGAAGCTGATGTAAGTAATATAGCCAGTGATGAAAAAATACATAAATTTGGTGTTGAGCTCAAGATATCAACTTACATTTGCCCTGTCATTGTATAAGAAAGGACTACTTGCCTGTCGATATTAACTCATGGAAAAAGAGTTGGAACCTGTTGAGGTTTTTGGTTTGGTTTCTTTTAAGAAAACTAAAACACTACAATGGAAAATTAAGACACTTTAAAAGCTGTTTTTTTAAAAATAAAAAGTGTGTTTTATACTTTTGGGTGGAAAAAGTAAACATGAAGTATGTATCTTTTAATCCAGACAGGATTATGTTTTTTCCTTTGCATCAGTCGTATTTCAGTTTATCAGCTATTAGTTTTTTCGTCTTTGCTGTTGTAGGTGCTGAAGTGCATTGCCTCTTTGAATGCAGACCCAGCTGTTCATGGCTTCATAGTGCAGCTGCCGCTGGACTCCAACAATCCCATCAACACAGAAAAAATAACCAATGCTGTTGCACCTGAAAAGGATGTGGATGGGTAAACTGACTTCACCCCTGGAGAGCGTGACAGCTACTCCAGAAAAAAACCTCTTTATTTTCTCTTGAACAGTGAGGCTGGGCATCTTACTTGGCCTTTATTCTTTCAAAATACAGCTTAAGTAGCATCAATGCTGGGAAACTCTCCAGAGGGGACCTTGGAGACTGCTTTATTCCTTGTACGCCAAAGGGATGCATGGAACTTATCAGGCAGACAGGTAAGGAGGTTGC
Source organism: Origma solitaria (assembly GCA_013397895.1). Taxonomy (NCBI): domain Eukaryota; kingdom Metazoa; phylum Chordata; class Aves; order Passeriformes; family Acanthizidae; genus Origma; species Origma solitaria. The sequence goes on along the minus strand of VZRL01002501.1, from coordinate 520,140 downwards.
CATACATTATTCATGAGTGCAGTAATCTTCAATAAGTGTAGAAATTACACACATTGCAAGGCTCTGCTTCGCAACTTATGCTGAGATACCACATTTCATCTCTGCTGCCTTAGACGGCAAAAGAACTAGGTTAAAATGGTCTTTCCTTCCTCCCTCCCAACTGCAATTCCTTACCACACACAACACGGAAAAGTAGAATTTTTAAGTACCAGGGCCAGTCTTAAACTGACCAAGACTCCAGAGCTGTTTGAGTTACCATGTACCAGGCTGCACAGTGACCTCTTTTTTGCTCTCTCCTGACTCTCTGTGGTGCAGGTGTCCAGGTGGCAGGGAAAAGAGCCGTAGTGATCGGCCGCAGTAAGATCGTGGGTGCTCCCATGCATGACCTGCTGCTCTGGAATAACGCAACAGTCACCACGTGCCATTCCAAGACCTCCACCCTGGCTGAGGAGGTAAGGGCAGGCTGTAGTTACTTGTTCCAGGCCACTGCTGCTCGGTGTGTTGCTGCTCTGAGTCATTAGGTCTGGGGTGCCTTACATCTCAATTGGTTTCCCTATCCTGCTCATTGCATGGTTGTGTAAATACTTCCGCTGGAATAGGATCTTGATTATTTTTGGCACTTAATTAGAGGGGTTTAATTATAATAATAAAATTATTATTTCTGTTTTCTTTGGGCAAATGCTGAGAATTTAATCATCCCTTCCTAATCTCCATGTAGGGTTATACAAAACAGCATATGTTTTTGATGTTTTGGTTTTTTTTTACTGAAAAGGCCAGGTGGTCTTCTGCTCTAATGGCTGAGAAATGTTAGGCCAAATGATTTCTCAGTTGATTTGTTTTTTTCAGTCGATTTTCTATGACAGGGAGTTGGTACCATTTTCCTCTTCAGCAGTAAGAGTGACAGAAATAGTGTTTTGCTGTGCTGCCACCTACTTGGATTTCGTAGAGCCATCAGCACTGCCAGGCTCTGTAGGCAAGTATTAAAGCTGAAAAGGGAGTAGGAGTGTTTGAGTATAACTCTCAAAGTAGATCAGAAACACTGCAGTGCTTCATGCTGTTAAGTTGCTGTTCAGTAAGACCATCATTAGGTTGATTAAAAATTGAAGTGGTAATACTTAATGAAATCTTAAAAATAGTTTATCTTCCTTGAAGTTTAAAAGAAAAAAATTCCAAGGGATGGCAGCTTTCTAAGCAAACGTGAATGAAGCAGTGCAGGAACTGACAACGAGCTTTAGTTGGAGTCTCTAACACCAGCTTCATGACTGGATCTGTCAAATTTACTGAGTAGTCCCTGAATGAATATTAGTGCTGAAATACAGTCAGCTTCCCCTGGAGTTGTGTGTTCTGCAGTCCTGGACATGAAAAGCACAAGACAGTGCTGTCACAAGTGAAGTGCCACTTGGTTCTGTGCAGGGGTTGTTCTTGGCTGCTGTCTGATGAGTGCTGGGTATATTTCTAGCACTGAATGTGCAGGGATATTTGAAGGGAGGAAGAATATGCAGAAGGCTTTAATTTTATCTAAATGCAGTCTGTATGATCCACTTGGGAATCATGGAGGAGTTCAGAGGAGGTTGTGAAGTGTTGACTAGCAGTAGTTCAGGGTAGGAGTGTGAAAATAGGCCATAATTTCTAGCTGCAGGAATTTGTCCTTGCCAAGGAACAAATTGACAGCTACCTTTCATGGCTGACAGTGCCCTTCCATGCCTCCAATGGCAATGGGTGAGAGCAGTTCTTCCCAACTGAAGCTGATCTAAGTTGCTGTAGAAGCAGCTCTGCATTTTTCCACTGCTAACGTGATACACAGTTGTTTGTTGTTTGTTGTTTTTTAAATTTTTTATAGGTTGGCAAAGCTGATATTCTGGTGGTTGCAGCTGGTAGAGCTGAAATGGTAAAAGGTGAATGGATCAAGCCTGGTGCAATCGTAATTGACTGTGGAATTAACCATGTGCCAGGTGCGTGGATAATGTATAACAAGTGGGGATGTGTTTGTTTGTTTATAAATGCAATTGCTAAGTTCATGAATAATTTCCTTGGTGTCTCTGGTCCACATGGACTTCTTTCTCTTGTAAGTCTGTCTTAAGTAGTGATGGCAGCCTCTGAGCATGCCAAAGTAAAGGAGACACTGGTCTGAAGTATTCTCCTAAGACAGATCAATGGCAGTTTTGATTCTTCCTTCAAGGAGGCTGATGATTAATAGAGCAAAGAGGAGGCCTAAGATAGATTGCAACAGAATATGCATTTAATTTGCCCCAACTACATAGTGAAGTCTTGTCGCTGTTGTCACTTAGGAGTGTATGGCTTTGCTGTCATTACTTCGTGGTTGGATCTCATGAGACTGTTCTCTTTGAAATATAGAAATGACAAGCAGTCTCTTAAAGTACATGTGGATTTGTTGAGTCACAGCATTAACTTCTTAGGCTTGAATGGCTGTTGTCTTGAAACAAAGTAGATTGTGCAAGAGTATTGGTGACAATGGCTCAGGCATAAGAATATAAGAATAAAGTGCTTTAACATAATGGATTTTAGGGTAGGGTTTCACTTAGCTGCTCCTTCCCTATAAAGATGGTACAGACAGTCTGGCAATTTCTGTTTTCATCTCATTTAAAATCCAAATTACAGATATTGAATGATATGGAAAATTAGTCATTCTTTCTGTGCTACACCCACAAGGCTTTTAAAAGGTAGTTTTCATAATTAATCAGTCATTTTGTTGCCATTATTTAACAGAAGGTAAAGAAATTTCTGTTCAGTGGTCTTGTTACTCAAAGTTGACATTGGGCTGCATTTAAAAACATTAGTCCTCTGTCTAATTAAAATTAAAAGTCATCTGCCGTTGCTGTTCATTGCTTGTTGTGTTTGTTCCAAGCTACCCAAATTTAGGCCATTTGCCAAAACCCACAGGGTCACCGCTGATGTTCGTGAAGCAGAATGGATTGGAGTCTCCCCAGCTGACATGTTGCAAATAGAACCCCCATTGTGTTTCTGATATATGATGGTATGACCTTTTTTTCAGGCTTTATGTGAACTGCATCTCTGAGGACACATCCCTGCTCCTTTGCCTGCCTTGAGCAGTGCACTGACATCTGAGCTTCTTGTGCACGCAGCCCAGTCAGTGTCACATGGAATACACTTAATGGCATTGAGATTTGATAATTGAGACTTGATAGAGTATCATTGAAATTGTCACATTTTGAAATGATGGATGGCACAGGCTTCTTATTTTCTTTCATGTGGTTTTCTGAAGCTGCCGAGTTTTCCTGACTCTTTCTTCCCCTCTGATATGTTGCAAAAAAGTTTTCAGATGAATCTTTTGGGAAATGAGTACCAGAACTGTGGGAATTGCCGTGCTACAGAAAGAACGGCAGCCAGTTTGCTGGCTTCTCCAGCTAAGTCACTGTACAGATAGAATATTGCTGCTAGCTGTGATGGTGCTTTGAATGTGATGGGGTCAGAGAGCATATACATCTTACCACAGGTGTCGGTGCACCCATCCGGGTGCCTCCCAGGTGGAGCTGTGAGTTGCAGCTGGAAGACATGACAATCTCTGGATGTGCTTTTGCTTTGCTACTCAGGGCACCCCATCCAGGCGCATCACAATCTGATTTGATACGTCAGGACATGACCCTTATGCAGTCTTGGCAAGCTGGAGTTAAAGGAAGTTGTAGCCATGTAGTGCCATACAAATGCAGCTGTTGTGCTTTTGAGTGGAGGGTGGCCTGAATAGTCCCAAGGGTACCAGTTTGGAGGCTTGGAAGATCACTTCAGCCACATCTGGCTTTGTGTTCATGTGTACTGCAATGAATAGAATTTCTTCCAGGTCTCCGAGTAGACAGGAAAAAATAATCTCCTGAAACTCTACGAGAGCAGACAAGCATCTGTGACTTTCCAAACTGGACTGTATTTGTCTCTCCCCACTGCTGCAGTTGGAGGACTCGTCCAGCAAGTACTCTGGATGCTTTATTCCAGGCCTGCAGGAGTTTTCTGCTTCAGAAGGGGAAAGCAATGCAGGCAGAGGATATTCCCAGAGATGGCAGTGTCTTTGGAGTGTCCTTCTCTGAGTCCTGGTGGAGGAAACAACTCTGTTCGAAGTCCTCCTCTGCTGTGGGATTTTGCAGCCCTTGCTAACAGAGCCGTGAACAGAGGAGTATGAGAGCAGCTTTTTTGCGACACGCTTATAGCATCACTGATACTCCCTGTAACTAGTTTGTATTTTTTAAGAGTGGGATGGTGAATATTGAGAAGGTGAAATTATGGGGAGAGATGGCAAGTATTGTATGCGAGCTTTCTTTCAAAAGAGTATTTTGCAGGTAATTGAATAGCTCCCAAGCTGTGCTCAGCAGTGCTTGGTGTGAGGTGCAGATGCAGAAGCAGGGATGGGGGAATTGTTTGGCTTGTGCTCATCTCTGTCTGTGTAACAGATGAGGCAGTTTGGAATGCCAACTTGTTTTCTTCGTTCTTGGGCTGAGAGCCTTCCTGGCCAGGATGGCTGATGAGCCTGCTTGGCATCCTTGGAAGAAAATAAAATTACATTATTTACCTTTTGCAGCCTTAATTAAATTGGTCTCTAGGGGGGAAGGCCAGACGGGTCTGCAGTTCAGGCAGCAAAGCTGACAGCGGCTGCAGAAACGCTGGTTAACAGCTGTGATGTTGTTCAGCCTTTGAGCTTTATGGAGAAGCAGTGCTGCTTAAAACACAAACACAGCAAAGCATCCAAACTGCTAATTGTCAGTAACAATGCAGCTAAAAAACAGTGTTAGCGGGAGCTGCTTTTGTTCTCTCTTTGGCTTTAACATAATCAGCTGTTTAGGAGTTTGGTTTCTCTTCCACTCTTCCCCCTCACCAGATGTATATGAAAGTTATTGTGTTCTGTTCAAACATACACTTATTGTATGCAATGTAATAGTTCAATATAACAACATTAAAATCTGTTTTCAGGTTTTCACGCTGGTTAGATGCTCCCTAGAGTCCTTTATCTGAAGTGACAATCTGCCATTCCAGGAGCAACTTAAATTTTCTGGTTTTATATGCTGTAATCAGTGACTTCCTTAGATGACTGCACTAGTTCACTAATACATTTTATCTCCTTCTCTCTTCATGGGTGAGCTTAAAGGTCACCACTGGAAAAAAGGGCTGTATCTGCTCTGTATTGGCGGGTCACGTAGTGCAGTAGGATATAGCAAAATATTTTGCTCAAGAGAAAGGAGGTTATCCTACAGAAGCTTTCTTAAGCCACCTGTGAGATTTGTTTTGACAAGACTGATCTCTGTGAACTGCAGTATTTACTGGTCCATCGTTAAACTAGCAGTGATAATTGAAATGCTCAGCACTTTCTGACTTCAGCTTCTCTAAAGGCTGGTGATTTCATTCAATAGTAAGGCCCACATGTCCTCCAAAATGGAACAGAGCAAATGTAAACCTGGGGTTTTGGAACAAGTCAGCTGTGTTTCATCTCTCCCCTCTTCTAGACTGTTGGTTTATATCTCATTCAAACTGCTCTGTGGGCCATGAGCCACTGAGAAAAGACTTGTGTTCTCCAGGAAAGGGAGGTCTGTCTGGCTGAGGATCAATGGTGCTTAATGGGGGGATGTGTTGCATGAGCTGGTGACACTCTGTGAGTCAAGTGTGATGATAACAGCTTCATCTTGTGATGTTGTCTTAGCTTTTAAATCTTCCTTTGCAGCTTCCTGGGTACTCAGCTTTTATTTTGTTTACTCCAGCAGAATTAAAGACTTCAGCTTCAGTCAGTGCTGTCTCCTCTGTTGCTGTGGTGAAATGTGATGTAATTTACTTCTCTCCTTAAATCCCCAGACAGCACAAAGGCCAGTGGAAAAAGAGTTGTGGGAGATGTGGCGTACAGTTCAGCAAAGGAAAAAGCTTCCTTCATCACCCCAGTTCCTGGTGGTGTTGGGCCTATGACTGTGGCCATGTTAATGCAGGTACTGAGCAGGCTGTGGGGTTGTGCTCTTCTCTGTGTTTGCTTTGGGGGATGTTGCTGCTGACCATCAGCTCACTACCAAAGTGACTGGTGCTCCCTTCTTGCTCTTGCAGAGATCTAGCTGGCATTTCCAACTTCTAGTCCAAACAATTTGGATTCAGTTAACTGAGGAAGAAGATGGACTTAAAGGGAATGTTAGAACAGAAGTTTCTGGTTGGTTGGTTGGTTTTGGGGATTTTTTAGGGTTTTTTGAGTGCAGTTGCTCAAAACAGTATGAAATGGGCCGGTCTTACCATGTTCTGGTTGTAATTCTAAAACTATCTGTAGAGTGATTGGATAAAAAGGAGAGTAACAGTATAAGCCAGCTCCCCCTGTTTCCATGCTTTGCTTAAGAAACCCTGCTGGCACAGAGCACCCAAAAATATCCAGCACACTGGAAGATCAGCAGAGAGGTAGATATGGTGGGAGTTTTTCTTAAGAAAACTGCAAGCAGGATCTTATTTTGGATTGTTAACTAAAGCTTTAATGAAAGCACTTTGGTTTAATCCCAAACTGAGACAGATAGGAGGGTCAAAACTTTCCAGTCTCTTTGTTAACCAGTATGGTTCATACAGTGGTGGTTGCTATAAATGAGCATTCTCTTGCTCATTTTAGAGCACTGTGGAGAGTGCACAGCGTTTTCTGGAGAAGTTCCAGCCTGGGAAATGGACCATCCAATACAACCAGCTTACCCTGAAGATGCCTGTTCCAAGGTAATGCCTTCAAATGAAGCTTCTGTCAGTATTGATGCAGTATAGTATTCACTTCTCTTCCCGGACTTTGTGTAGTGTAGGGCTTACATGTGTATAGACTGTAGCTGGGATTGAAGTTTGGAGAGAAGTAGAGATAAAGCACTGTGAAATCTTCCGAGGGAGCAGAGCTAACCTGCCGTGGTGCTGTGATACCTGTAGAAGTGTAGTCAACATATTGGGTCATTTTGATAATACTAAGATTCAAACGTGGATTTTCAGAGACCTCAGGTCAGCTAGATGGTTGCCGATTCAGGAAATAGTGCAACAATTGTATTTTGGAAAATTTTCAGCCTGGCATGCCAAAACCCTAGCATCTTCAAATAGGAGTAGTTGGTGTCAAGTCCTCAAGGAGCAGCTGAAAATATGCAAAGGACCAAATGGGATCATAACATGTTGCCAAACAGAAGGCATTGGGGAGTTGGGGTGAGGGGTTTTTGTTTGGTTTTGGTCTTGCCTTTTTTTATTTTTAAAAAGGCTGTTCTGAAGATGTGTCTATTCTAATGTACCTGATATTAGTAGGATTGATTCATTTAAGTAGGAGGGGTTAAAGATTGACTTGTACAATATAGATTAGGTGTTTGTAGTTTATGCCATCCAGAAGTGGAGAATCCATGGGAAGTCTTTGACTTACAAACTCATCTTGCTATTTTTCTTTAAGTGATATTGAAATCTCACAGTCTTGCATGCCCAAGCCCATTGAACAAGTTGCAAAAGAGGTCGGCCTTTTCCCTGATGAGGTGGAACTCTATGGCCAAACTAAAGCCAAGGTTCAGCTCTCAGTTCTGAAACGTCTGAAGAATCAGCCAGATGGCAAATATGTCGTCGTTACTGGGTAGGTGCTTCCTGAACTGAGACATCACAAGATGAAAAGAAGTTTTATTAGCGTGGCTTCTTGTTGTATTGCTTTTGGTAGGGTGACCACATGGAGTGCTCTGGGTATTAGTATAACCACACTTAAAATTTAGTAGTTTGGGAAGTAGATTGATCACTTGTGGGAAACAGTGGGAGTGGAGTTTAACATTTCTCTCCAGGAGGCATATTGGTTTGGCCTGCAGGTCAGGGTTAGGAAGGGTAGACTGGTTCGTAGGCAAAGTTCTCCTGGTCTAGTAGCCTGTCTTCAGCAGGAACTAGCAAGTTGTTTCAGAGGAAAGTTGTGAGCAGCTATGTGATAATTTGCCAATCTCATTCCAGTTTTAAGCTGATGAAGATCAGCTGAAGTCTGAGCCAGTCCAGAATTTGAATTCTCATTAACTGCAATCACTTGGTGACTCTTTTATCCCTGTGATTTGAATCTCACCCACTACAAGGGTTTAATTGTCTCTTCTGCTTTGTTGCTGCAGAATTACTCCCACTCCCCTGGGAGAGGGGAAGAGCACCACGACTGTTGGCCTTGTCCAAGCCTTAGGAGCACACCTTCACCAGAATGTCTTTGCCTGTGTTCGGCAGCCTTCTCAGGGGCCAACTTTTGGCATAAAAGGTATGATTGTTCTGTTCATTGCAGTTGGCCCACATGGGCAAAGATGGCATTCAGAAATTCCATTCTTCTGCACTGTAGTTTTACGTAATTCCTAGTTACAATTGCATTTATTTTAAGAGATGAAAGAACTTTGGGTAGGTTCTTCAGTTTTGTCTTCAAGGTACTGTGCTGGGATTTAAACTCAGCTGCTCAACAGGAGCTGCCCTCTTGGAGCCATTAGCAAACAGGTGTGATAGCACTGTGGGCTGGAGACCTCTGGATTGGTGTGGTCTGACTGTTGTCTCTCTGCAGGTGGAGCTGCAGGTGGTGGATATTGCCAAGTTGTTCCCATGGAAGAGGTAATTATACAAAACCTCATTGTACTTACAGCTCACAGACCTTGAAGAGATACTGCAGTCAGATAACTTAGAAATCTATAAGTTTATGACCTAGTGTAGCACTGCCAAGAACTCAATGCTTGATTTCAGCAAAGCTTTTATTTTTAACAAACAAATGTCTTTGGGTTGTTTCAGAAGTGTGCCTTCATGGTCAGGGAACTTCATAGAGTTAGGAATTCCCAAGTCCTCTGTTCCCTCCCCTTCTCTGTCTTGAGTTGCTGTATATCCTGGAGCAAAGTACATCCTGTGCCTCATTTTCCCAGTGCTGAAATGAACATGATAATGGCTTCATGCATTTTGGAAGAATATTGCATAGTTTTGTCACCTGTGGTGGCCACCGACTCTTTCCGTGAGCTATTTTGGTGTACTCTCGTTTTAGATTACTAACATGAGCTGGGAAAAGGGAATTTGGGAATCAGCAATGCCAAGACCTCAGCATGTGGGGGGCTGGCACTGGAGGATATTTCTGATGTGACTTGGCAACAAGTAAAATTCTGTGTCTGGAGACAGGGAATCAAAAAGCACGTGTAGCATGTGCTCTCGTCCCTCTCTCAGCTCTCAGAGTAATTGCCTGTAGAATTCTACCTCTGTCTCATGCACTGTAGATTGACACAGGACAATTTCAGGAAGAAAAGCAGAAACGATCAAAAGGGCTGTTTGTTCTAATTGATGCAGCAAGTCCATAAAAGATGGAGATGTTAGGGAGGCAGAATATTCATTTAGTCACGGGCCAAGAATGTGTGAAGGATAGATGTGATAGGAAAAATAACCTCCTCCTCTTTGGAAGTGTTAATAAGACAAGGCAAAATACCTGACTCTGTGCAGCAGTGGGAGACAGCCATACTCTAGGAACCAAACTGGCTGAAATTACTTTCTTTAAGTGTGACCCATGTGATACAAATACACATAGTTTTGTGGGGGTGTTTTAGTCAATGCACATCTTGTAAATTTAGAGTAGCTGGAGTCGCTAGTTAGAATAATGACCTTGATACATCATTTAATAATTCTGCATGCAGCTTTCATCTTATGAAAAAAATAGCAAGTGAAAAACTTTTGAGTTCATACTGCGGAACCAAGGTAATAATAATTGCTTCTTGTTGCATGTATGCAGAATGAGACAACAATTAGCATTTACTAATTAGGATTTATAATCAGTGTGTGACTAGTGGCATTCTGTTTTAGCTTTGTGGGTTTTGAGACCGCAGTAACAAGGCTTCAATAAAATGGTATTGTAAGGTCTTCTGTCATATCCCCTTTTCTAATACCCCTTTTCATCTTCTTCCTTTGCCGCTTTGCTAGAGATGAAGAGGAATGTTTTAACCACACCTTTTACTCACCTGCCATACTCATAAGAATCATTTTGGTTGGAAAAGACCTTTAAGATCACCAGGTCTGCCCATTCTCCCGGCACTGCCAAGCCCACCACTAAACCATGTCCCCAAGCACCACATCCACATGTTTTTTAAATACCTCCAGAGTTGGTGACCCCACCACTTCTTTGGTAGTCTGGTCTAGTGCTTGACAAGCCTTTCCATGGAGAAATTTTCCCTCATATCCAATCTGGATCCTTCACTAGCTTCACAGCTACAGTGCAGCCAGATAACTCTTGTAGGCAAACCCACTCAAACTCTCTTTTAATGAGGTAGAACTAAGAAAACTACTAGCAGTGTCACTGTGTAGTACGTGGTCTACAAGTTCTGCCTTTGATTCTGTGTTTGGGTGGTTACCTTAAGCAGAGCTCTGTGCAACCACAGCTCCACTGCAAGTGCTGCACAAGGTTGCCTGTTCCAGTTTAGCTCAGATTCCCTTGTGGGAGCAGCAGCCACTTCAGCTAATGTATGTGTGAAACTTGCTGTGCAAATGAGGGGGTCAGGAGGAAGATGAAGGAGGAGCAATGCAGATCACAGAGTCACCGAATATGCTGAGTTGGGCCTCTTTAAGTGTCAAGGAGCCTGTGAGAACTGTTCTTGTGGAGGGGAAAAGGAAAAAACAAACAACTTTTTATTTGGGAGCTTTGTTCTAGAAGTTTGTAAGATGACATGAATGTGGGGGAGGCATTTTTATGTTTTAGAAAAATTCTTTCCTCTCTTCCACATACTGCACTGAGCAATCTCTCCCCCTCCACCCTCACCCACTTTAACATTACTATTAATACTCCTCTTTCCATCTGTCTACGGTGAGTTGGAATAAATGAAAATTGCAGCAGGATGAGGTAACTGATATGTTTTATGTCCTCTAGTTTAACCTTCACCTCACTGGTGACATCCATGCCATCACTGCAGCCAACAACCTTGTTGCTGCTGCTATTGACGCACGTATATTCCACGAGCTGACCCAGTCTGACCAGGTACAATCCTTTCTTACCATGGGTTTGATCCCAGCCCGCTTTGGGCAGCCTGTTTTGGGTGTGCCAGCAGTGCTGATTGATTCCTGTTTCATTCTGCAAGGCTCTCTACAACCGTTTGGTGCCGTCTATCAGTGGTGTCAGGAAGTTCTCAGACATTCAGATCCGAAGACTGCAGGTGAGCTCACTGCTTTCTCGTTGGTTTCTGGTTCTGTTCCATTTACTCATCCTTTAGGGAGGCAGAGCTGTGTTACAGAAACCCTCGTGTTGTCCCCTAGGTTGTTCTGCTGGCATTTATTTTTTACATAAAGTGTGCAGAAGTGTGGTAGCCTTTCATGCAGAAGACAATGAGATGCAGCCCCAAGGGGAGGAATCATTGATACCATGCTCTATGATTAACACAATGGTGAGAGACAAAGAGATTAGTGTCCTTTATTAGTGGGGTCAATTCAGTGTCTTTAATGCAGTTTAAGAAAAGACCAGATTCAGCCTCTGTACCTTACACAGCTAGAGATTAACGGTTCCCATGTGACAATTATGTAGATAATGCAGCACAAAAAAGGCAATTTATAAAATTCAGCAAAAAGAGATCATAGAGAGTTTTCTTTGTCTTACCCAGATTGAGAAAACAAAGAAAAATTTTAAAAACACCTGTTCCCTAGATGGCCAATTTCTCCTATGAAAAAAAAAAAAAAAAAAAAAAAAAAAAAAAAAAATAAAAAAAGAAAGAAAATAATTCCCAGTTAGATAAGTAGCCCTGTCATTGAATGGCAGTCCCTGAGCAGCCCGCGGCTCCTCTGATCCTCGACACTTTAAGGGCATGTGCAAATCCTCATCGACTTCTGCAAAAATGAGGATTAACAGATGAATGGTTTTGCACTGGGCTTGAACCTTTCAGCTAGGAGGACAGACCAGGCCCTGCTGAGCTCCTTCAAGGTACAAGCCTCTTTTGTAGAGTATTCAGGCTGGATCAGTTGCGCATTTGGAAGTCAGGAACAGTAGTCAGACTACTTAGGAAGGTAAAACTCTGATATATTAATTGGCTATAATGTCTCAACCATTAGAGAATATGTGGTTTGCTTCCACTGCCGAGCAAGAAATTATGTCGTACTACTTGGTGTTCCTGATGAACTGCTGAGGGAACTCTACCCTAACCACTTTTCTGGTTATTAAATGTCAAGATGTGAACAGGATGCTAATACTCAAGAAAGATATCTTTGTCATTGTTGTTGTTTATTTCCTTTTCTAAATGATACGCTTGAAGAGGAAGAGAACAGATTTTCTTCTTCCCTGCTGTTCTTCAGGAGAAAAATACGACTTAACTGTCTAGTTAATTAAAAAAACCTTGCTCGTTCATAAATCAACTGAATCGCTTCCCTCATGCCTAAGCATGCGCTTGTATCAGGCTTCTTGAGATAATTCTTCTCTCAATTAAGCAACTTGGCAAACTGCCCATCCTCTCAGTGTGTTCAAGATCAGCTTTCTGGGATGCTGACAGCCTTGTGACTGAATTGTTTAATTCCTCCTTTGTGCTGCTGAAAGCAGTGCCTTTAAATACGTGTGGCTGTGTGCAGTGACCCCAGGCAAACTAACGAGAAATGGATGTGAGCATGTGAGAGAATGACGAGAACAAGGCGTGGAAGGAGCTGCGGAGCTGTCTCTTACTCTTTCTGTAGGTGCCTTGCACAAAGCTTGGTGACAACCTGCCCTAATGAGCTCTGTTGTCTGCCTTGCCCCTTACGAGCTGGACAGCAATGAGCTCTGTCCAGTATGTGCAGATAGGGATTATTTTGTGGTGTTGTGGGGTCTGGGAGAAAGGGCATCAAAAAGGCAGCCCCTCCTTATTCCTGAATATGCAGATGCTGCTGCCGAAGCCTCAGTGCTGCAGTAAAAGGTTCATTTCTGAAAATCTTTTCATTATACCTTTTATTTGTCTTCCCATAGAAACTGGGCATTAACAAAACGGATCCAATGGCTTTGACAAAGGAAGAAGTAAACTTATTTGTGAGGTTGGACATTGACCCAGGCACCATAACATGGCAAAGAGGTATAAGAGACATTAAATGAAAGAATTACTAAGAAACGAAACATGTCTGAAGAGATGTTTGCAGTTGCAGCTGAAACTGTGTTTCATGGGAAAATGGGAAGGAGGGCAGAGCTGGCCTCTCCTTCCTTAAGTTTGGTGGGGTAGTTGCCTGCAGTTGGAACTCTGTTTCTAAAAGGTCCAACACAGGGGCTTGAATCTGCTCTGAATTCACAAATATTAAGAGTGTCCTGATGACTGCAGGTTTGTGTTTCTGGATTTGTCAGTCACTGAGAGAGTTGAGTTTGACAACTGTAGCCAACAGCCTTTTTACCTGACTGCTCTGTGAGTAAGGAGAGGGCTCTGCTCTGGGATTAAACTCGGTTTTAATCTGCTCACTTGCTCTTTTGGGGACTGACAGCAAATGAAGGCCAGGTTTTTTAAAAGGTTATTAAGGATAACTGAAGGTAAGATCGTTCTCTGGTCTGGCAGATTTAATATTTCGCTATCAAAAGAATTTTTAAAGTGGACTTTTTTCCTGAGTTAGACTGCAAAAGTATTGCTTTTTTTTTCCTTTTAAAATACAGTGTGAAATGTATTCTCTAGAATTTGCTTCATAACCTGTAATGAGGCTAAAGTAGTCTGTCTCATGGGAAATACTTCATAAAACACTTGGAATATTTCAAGCATATTGTAAGAAACAGCAAATTCAAGCCAGTATTTTATAGTTTGTGTTTCCAAGGTAATTTGACTTAATGGAGCTGTGTGAAACAATTCTCACTAAATGATAGTATCTGACCATTTTATCACTTAACTTATAAAGTGATAATTTTATTTCTTTTTGACTGCAATAATTTCCTGAATTCATATTGGTTAATGATGGTGAAAAATCAATTGGAATAATATTAGCAGTTCTGCTTTTCAGAGAAGCTTTGGTCTGGTGGTTAATGCACACAAAGGGATGCAGACTTCCTCTGGATGCGGTGCAGGGTCTGGTGTGTCTCTGGGTATCTTAACTCCATTGCAGTTCAGTTCTGTGAAAGAATCACGTTGAGAGGCACTTGCTATTCCTTAGGAGAGGATGGTTTCTCAATCTTCCATCTTCTCTTCATTGGTGACCTGGCTGGGTGTTTGTCACAGGGCACAGATGTGAATTTATGACTTGCAGTGTGACATCTTATCTCTCTGCATTCCTTACAGTACTGGATACAAATGACAGGTTCCTTAGGAAAATCACTATTGGACAATCTCCAACAGAGAAAGGCTTCACACGAACGGTAATTGTTCTCTTTTCTCACATTTTATAAAGTACTTCGGAAAAGGTGTTCCTAAAGGGAGTTTCTGTAACTCCAGCTATTTTCATCTTTACCAGTATCTTGCTGAAGAGAAAGCAGAAAGTCTTCTCAACCAAGCAGTTAAATTTGCCCCCAGTGCTGTATTTAGTATTATTGTCTGATGCCTCCATCCCTTCTCTCTCCTGAATATTGGCCTCCCAAACTGGGATAACTGTGGCATAGCAGTGGTACACAAGTGCCCTTTCTAAAGGTGCATGAGGGTAGTTCATTTTCACTACTGCAGGTGTTTTGGGTGGGGTGAATCTGGCCAGAACTAAACACAGTACCTGAGCTTGTCTAGATTCATTGTATAATCAATAGAGTAAAAGAGGCAATTGGGCTGTGATTTCCCTCATCCCTTAAGTATCTGTTAAATTTATAGTTCAAATGAATTGTGCTCAGAAAAGCCTCTTTCTTTTGACTTGAAATGTCCTTAGGGTGCTTAGCTTCCTTAAGGTGGAAGTGTCTGCATTGTGTCAGGTGAATTCTACCCTCGATTTCCTATAGAATCTGGGGTTTTTTGTTGGTGGGTTTTTTTGTCTTTTACTGTATTGTTCAGTGATAATCAGATGAGTTAGTAAGCTCAGTCTCCAAAAATACAGTCTGTTAGTGTTAAGTGCTCTTACATGAATCACTAATGTACGTGCCAGGAGAGACACGTAATAGCAACAGAATAAGTAGGTTTTACTTAATTTTGCAGGAAAAAAATCCTGTTTAAAATGGCCAAATTAAATGGAGTGTGTTCTGAGAGCAGTGCTTTGGATTTCTTGTATATTGTATGTCTGTATGTTTTTCTTTGTTTTTTTTATTACGATGGTGATGATTTGCCTTGTTTCAAGAATGGAACAGAGGTAAGGATTGCTGCTAGGGAATCTTAATGAGTTCACGTTCTTCATTCATCTCTTGCAGGCTCAGTTTGACATCACTGTGAGCAGTGAAATCATGGCAGTCCTAGCCCTGGCTGATGGGTTGGATGATATGAAAAAGCGATTTGGCAAAATGGTGGTAGCTTCCAGCAAAAAAGGACAACCAATTACAGCAGATGACCTTGTAAGAGTCATTGTTAATAAATGCTTTTTCCCCTTATTTCTGAAAGTCCTTGGATTAAAAAGCAGAGAGACGGTTC
Source organism: Origma solitaria (assembly GCA_013397895.1). NCBI lineage: Eukaryota > Metazoa > Chordata > Aves > Passeriformes > Acanthizidae > Origma > Origma solitaria. Next base: position 504,733 of record VZRL01002501.1, on the reverse strand, counting down.
TGTGCAGAAAAATATTTAACATATAGAAGATCAAAGATAAAATCCCATCCCCTGCAGGTTATGAAGGTCCTTTACTTCAGTGTGACTGCCACCTTATCCAGAGAGTGTGTGTGTGACCTGGGCAGGGACAAGGGTCCTGTGTGGCGTGCTGTGTGTCAAGTTGAAACTGGCACCATAGGAGCTACTGGGGAAATACGTGGTGGCTTCAGCATAAAAAGTGTGTTTACGAATCAGAAGAACTCGAAATGCATCCTGCTGGCCATCCTGTTTCTCAGGCTCCCTGGAGTGAGGAAAACATTGAGCAGGAACAAAGCCTCGTGCAAATTTAATTACAGACTATGAAATACCTTACTCTGGGAGTCTGTGAACTCCACAAAAGCCAAAGCCTTGGCAAAAAGTGTGTGTTCTCTGTAAGGCAGCCTTTGATGAGGGACACAAATATTTAATTTCCACTGCATGAAATGTTGAATGTGATAGCACTGATGGTGCTCATTACCAGTGTATAAAGCAGCCCTAAGCAGCATTGCAAGCTGCAGCAGTGTTTTGCAGCTGTCCATCCAATAATTGTTAGTTCTTGGCAGGTTTGTGAAGTGTGGCAAATAGCACTTTCCCAGATGGTGCTTCAGTGTGGTTTCAGGGGAATGCCCTGTGTCCCAAGCACTTCTCCCTGACCTGTGTTTCCAGCTAGGTGGGACAGCGCACTAAGGCTTACCCACCTCTTGCTATCTTGCTGCAGGTTTTTTTTCTTCCTGTGTTTTGGGGGGATGTGGGAATATTGTTTATTTGCTTTACTTCTTCCCAGGGTAAGGCTAAGAAACAGTAGTTTTGTGGCCTGACTCTGGCCTTGCAGGAAAGGTGCCAGGCTGGAACCATTTATCTGTAAATCCCTATGTGAGACATTTGCTGGGAATGAGAAAGAGCATGTGCCAAAGTTCTGTAGGCAGCTTTGAGATTTTAATTCCTACACCTAGCATGCTGCCAGTTTAACTTAAGTAACTGAGTTAAACCCTTTTTCTGGAAAATAGGAGTCTTTCTTACTGCCCATCAGACGTGTAGGCAGATGGTGCTTGGCTTGGGAGTTACTTTGAGTTTTCTGTAGACTCCAGGTGCTAGAAGTCCTTCATCTCTTTTTTTTTTTTTTTTTGTTACTTTTTAAAAAAATCTAATTAATTTTGTCCATTGCAACTGCAAAATGGAGAATGGTATCAGACATCCAACAGGTTCTCTTGTCTGTTCTGTGTTTGCACTGATGGCAGCCAGTGGCTTGTGTCATTAGGACCGTGTTGCACACTGCTCATGCAGGCAGAAATGTGGTGGTTGTGGTGATTGGACCTGGCTGGGTCCTTCTGCTGTTGTGCAACCAATGTCATGAGTGTGCTACCAGGAAGTGCAAAAAAAATCTGGGAAGAAATGCGTAATCAAAAACTGACTGCAGGTTTTTAAAGGTGGGGTGTATTGAAGTGCCGCTGAGTGACACGGGTCTGAAATGTCGCCATGGAAATCTTGCTCTGTAGTTTTCATTATTGTGGAGATGACTGAGGTTTAAAGCTTATCTATTAAATGTTAAATAAGCTTTCATGTGGCAAGATTGAAACTAATGAAACAAAGCAGTGAATGTCTTATAAAGAAACAGTCTTTCATATAACTGAGTGCTTCAATTCAGTTGAAGTTGAAAGGGAAGAAAAAGACATCATGGGTCAAGGTTTTCGTAACTGCTGTGAACATTTGACTCAGGACTCATGACAGCAATTTTAGTTACTTTTGCAAGTGCTGGGAGCAGGTTTGATTTCCACTGGACTGTCAGTCACAAAAGTGACCAAACCCACATTTTATCTTCCCAAAGCATATGGGGTTGAAATCACAAGCTTTCGTTGTGCAGAAAGCAGAATTCAGCAGGGCACAGGGCTGCACCTGGGAGGAAATGTTTGCCTTTCATGTCAGCCTGGTTGTTCTCATCAGCACAGAGGTTCACTTTTAAAGTTATTTCTGCCTAAGAGATTTGAGCAGGATGTAGCAGGTTGTTATGACATTTTAAGGCCACTATGTAGACAGAGTTGCTGAAATGAAGGAAAAAAGTCCAAGACAAATCCACTTGCAAAACCCAAGAACATTGCAATGTGCTGTTGAATGGGCTACAGTAAACCATACTTATTGAAACGTTACTCCCTTGCTGCTCTTATCTGCTAACCTTGCCATAGCATTGAAATATGAATTAATTGTTCTTTATGTCTTTGCTACAAAGTGATGGCCCAGCAAGGTCACAGCCAAGAGGCTGCTCTTGCCAGAAATCACAGATCCTCTTACCAGAATGTAAAGGTCATTCTTCTGCCTTGCCCTGGCTAGAGTTAATTCTTTGTTGAACAACTTCTTGTTCTGGTACCAAAAGCCCATCAGGACAGAATCAGAGCCTTGGCACTGCTTTGGAATCATCTCAAGGTCTTGGCACATCTGGAAACTGATTGTCCTTTTTACTTTTAGGGTGTGACTGGAGCTCTGGCTGTCTTGATGAAAGATGCTGTTAAACCAAACCTCATGCAGACACTGGAGGTGAGCACGGATGATTTGCATCTTGGCTCTGAGAAGGCACTTACAGCAGCTGGTTTAGTTCATTCATCACGATCAGTGTGGGTCTACTCAGCTTAGAGTTTTACTGTGGTTTCGTGCCTAGGGCTCAGGGCTAGGAGAGAGGTCTGGCTTCCTTCTAGGTCTGCCATTGGCATCTGGGATGACCCTGAGGAAAAGCACTAAACTTTGCTGTGTCTTTGTCCTGTCGTCTTTAATGTCAAGAAGCGTTTTGGGAATTTAAACGGTGTGGATGAAGGAGAATGACAAAGAGTTGCTGGAATTTAGCCATCCTTTTCCTAAGCGGATTAATACCTCCACTTGTGGAGATTATAATAATCCTGTTTGCCCTGTAGTCTTTATTGCTGATAACAAATGTCTGATCAGAAGGCTTTAAGATCTGTCTTCTAAAAGTGTTTTTCTTTACCTTCAGATACCACAGTGCTTAGCTCCTGAAACGCTGCATATTTGCAAAATTGCACTTTCTGATTTTCTCTCTCCCACATGCCCCCTTTCCTAGGGAACACCAGTGTTTGTTCATGCTGGACCTTTTGCCAATATTGCACATGGGAATTCCTCTGTGTTGGCAGACAAAATAGCACTGAAGCTTGTGGGTAAAGATGGTTTTGTTGGTAAGTGCGTGGAGTGTATTTTTGTTTGCTTTTTTGTTTTGGGAGGAGGAATCTGCCTTTTTTATCTTGACTGTTTTTGGGCCTTTTTTTTTTTTCTTGGAAGACGTTTCTGATTTATATAATCAGCGTATGATTTTTCCACCCAGAAATCTTTCACAAACTTCTTTTTATTTCCTACTCTAGTTACAGAAGCAGGGTTTGGTGCAGACATAGGCATGGAGAAATTCTTTAATATTAAGTGCCGCTATTCTGGTCTCCGGCCTCATGTTGTGGTGTTGGTTGCTACTGTCCGAGCTCTGAAAATGCACGGGGGAGGACCTGCAGTAAGTACTGGGGGAGGTTTTCAGTAGGCCTAAGGGGCTGTTCCTGTTGTTCTGATCCAGTCACTTAGAGCCCCATGGGGTTTGATCATCTTGAAATCATCTTGAAATTCATGGCTGTAAAAGGAGTTGGTATTTCCCTGTTTGTCGACAGCTTCATTTTAGTACGTTCCAGGTTCATACCTGTTTGTTTTATTGGCCTAGTTAAGTGCCTGCATGCTGGGCCACTTGTGACAGTCTCGGAGTCAGTCATGTGCTCTATCAGGCAGTCTTTTAGTCTTCCTTTTATGTTTTTCTTACAAATGAAAAGGATCAGCATGGAGTAGAATGTTGTATGTTGATACTATTTAATAAGAATCAAGTGCAGATTGCTGTCATGGATAAAAGTCTTATGGGGCTCTGTTTCTTTCCTTTTTCCCCAGGTCACTGCTGGGGTACCTTTGCCGAAGGAATACACAGAAGAGGTAATCTTAAGATGTTGTGACAGTGGATCACCTAACTGTGGTCATGGCACGATGGTGTCATGCAGTGCATGCCTGGATTATTAGTGTGTCACTGATTTAGCTGCCATGGAAAGACTTCATACAAGCTGTAACATTCTGGGTTGTTTTGGGGTTTTTTTGTGATGTTACTTTGGCTCTGCTCTTTCAGGCATTTGTTGGCCTTGACCTAGCTAGTGTTCAGAGCGTTGTTTTTCTCCTTAACTCATGCAATTGTCTGTGTGCTCAGTTTTTCATAGTAATATCTACTCTGTTTCCCCAACCCTCTCAGTATGGAGTAATTGCTTGGCTGAAACATCATCTCTGAAAATATTCAGAGTGCCTCTCTAATTACTCTCTTCTTTGCAGCAGTTTTTGTTTTTATCTCCTCTTGTTTGTGAGGAAGAAAGTGAACTAAAGTCTCACCTTCATCCTTGTGCCTTGAATGGTTGTGTACACTTGGATGATTGATCAGGCTCTTTGCATTGCTGCAGCTCTTTCACTCGTGGAGCTTCTGTATATATTATCGTTTGCATAGGAAGGGATGAAATGTCTGAATTTCCAGGAATAGTCTCTGATGCTGCAAAATGTAAATATATGTAAACTGAAAGCTGTTGCTGCAGACTTCAAACGGATGTCATGAAATGCACTGCTGGTGATATTTAATACATAAAGAGAAATGTGTCAGAGAGGAAACCGAGGCTTTACTGTGGAGAGTTAATGAGAACAGGTATTAACTTTTTAAGAACAACAAAAAGTGGTAAAAAATGGTTTCTCTTACCTTGCCTTGAGAGCTGAAACCATTGATCATCAGAAGTAGTCAGTCCTTTTCCTATATTCTGTCCAAGAGCATGCAGTGGTCTGGCCTGTTCAGAAAGCAGCACTGGGGGTTTGCCTTTGTGGTTTCATTCCCATTTTGACATTTTTACTGTTAGCTTGTAGATTTAGTGGGTTTGGAACAAAAGTTTCACCACCCCTGATAAAATATGCTTCCTGCTTGCTGTTTTCTTTACAGAATCTTCAACTGGTGGCAAAAGGCTGCAGCAACCTCAACAAGCAAATCCAAAATGCACGGATGTTTGGTGTCCCCGTGGTAGTGGCTGTCAATGCTTTCAAGTGAGCGAGCTGGGATGGGGAGGTGATGCAGGGGTGTGACATTGTGGCACTTCATATACTGTGCTTAGCACAAACTCCTGTTTTCAGTACTGTTGATGTGGTGTTGACGGCGTTTTCATAGAATCATTAAACCATACAATGGCCTGGGTTGGAAAGAACCTTGAAGATCATCCAGTTCCACCCCCATGCCATGGGCAGGGATACCTTTCACTAGACCAGGTTGCTCAGAGCCCCATCTAACCTGGCCTTGAACACTTTCAGCACCTGGGCAACCTGTTCCAGTGCCTCAGCACCCTCACAGTAAAGAATTTTTTCCTAGTATCCAATCTAAACCTACTCTGTCTTTGAAACCATTCCCCCTTGTCCTGTCACTATGTGCTCCTGTAAGAAGTTCCTCTCCAGCTCTCCTGTAGGCTCCTGTTAGATACTGGAAGGCCACAGTTTTGCATTGTTGAAAAACGTATGAATTGGGCTCTGCACGTTGAACAACCACTCTGTGGTCTTTTTATGCAGCAGAAGCACTTTGAGCTGTGCTGTTAAAGCAAGCCGAGGAGAAGGCTGTGGTGGATAGTCCCTGAGCAGCTTCCTGGTAGATGTGATTTTCTTTGGACAGGTTTTGGATCTTGCCCAGAAGAAACAGTTAATTTATTGTGTGTGCATTGTGGTACAAACATGGAAACTTTCTCCTTGCAGGACAGATACAAAGGCTGAAGTGGCCCTTGTAGTACAACATGCAAAGGAGGCAGGAGCATTCGATGCTGTGGAGTGCACTCACTGGGCAGAGGGAGGCAAAGGAGCCCTGGCCCTGGCCCAAGCTGTTCAGAGAGCATCCCAGGCACCCAGCAACTTCAGGTTCCTCTATAATGTGGAGGTAGGAGCTTGCACTATTACAGAGATGCTTTGTTTATAAGGTACAGGTCAGCTGGTTTCGCTGGCTTAAGTTGCTGAGGGCTGTCTAAAAGGCTGCCTGAGAATTTGAGAAGAAATGTGGTGTTAGAATTATAACATTTATTCCACCAGTTCTCAAAGACCCAGTTAGTCAGTTCTTACTGTTTTGGCTTCCCATTGAAATACTGAAACATGTTTTGAAAACCCTCAAATTACTCTATATTTTGTTCTACACCAAATGGAATTTAACCTTACGTCTATAGATGGGTGCTTCTCAACCCGTGGGGGGTGTTGTGAAACTGCTGTGATGCTGCAGCTCTTTGTACTTTGGCCACACTGACTTGCCTGTCTGTTTTATTTTTCTAGCTGCCTATTGTAGACAAGATCAGGCTTATTGCCCAGCAGGTCTACGGGGCAAGAGACATTGAGCTGCTTCCAGAAGCACAGGAGAAAGTTGCCCTGTACACTAAGCAGGTGAGTTTTCCACGTCACCTGGTAGCGGTGGTGCTTTTCATCCAAAATTTTCAGATTGAATAGTGGTGTTCAACTCGTGTTTGAAGGGAATCCTCACTCAAATTATGTGCTTGTCCAGGACTCATTAAATTATGCTATTGTCACCAAAAATTGGGAGAAATAAAAAAAACACTCTAGCACTATATTTGAAGTGATAGAGAATCAGGCATTACTCTTTATTTACTGGCTAGGATGTGCCAAGGAAAGTATTCCAAAACCACATGCTTTTACAGGATTTTCCCCCAGTTTTTATACAGTTCAAACCCATAGGAATGTATTGTTTCAAAGTTCACTGGTCCAGAGTTGAGCAACACTCAGTATTCAATTTTCTATTGGATCTGAATCCCCTCACCTCCGATGTAAATTGGATCTTCATTTTTCAATTTTCTTATCAGTCCTTTCTGGGCGAGATGTCTCCAACTCTGGCAGAGGCAGGTCTGGGGTGGATGTTTGTAGATGGCCACCGATGTTCTGTTAATGTTCCATGGATGGCCTTTATCTTTCTGGGTATCTTTGGGCTGCTCCACTCTGTCCCTGTGCTGAGCCATCTCCTTAGAGTGATGCTGTATCTCCTAAAGAAACTAAAGAAAATTCCCTTCCCCAAAGCAAAGTCAAGCCAAGCCTAACTAGAGGGACAAAAATAAAAAGTTAAAAGTTATACAAAATTTTTAAACTGGTATATTTTCCAACACTATGGCAGAGGAAAAAAGGGATGTGGGAGAGGAAGACCTGACTCTGTCTTCTAGTGAAGAAGACTGAACTCACTCATCTGGTGCAGGAGCACCCAGTGCCCATCTATGACAGTGTTGGGGAGAGAAGTGCAGGAGGGTTCAGTGATCTTTCTCTGCTATACTCTCCAATCTTTCAGCATTTAGAGAATTAGGGAATTACAAATCGTTGTGCTGGATTTAAATAGTCTCTGATTACTTTTTCATCGTGTTCCACTGAGATCAAGTTCCACTAATCAGTTTTTGAATCCGTGTGGATTTCTGTCAGTCACGGTTATGTTGGGGAAAGAGTTCCACAGGGTGTACAAGACTTCTTGTGGAAAGTTTTTTAAGTTTTGAACCTGCCATCCGGTTGTTGAATTAGATATTTTCTGGTTGCTGTGTTGCTTTTGCTCTTCTCTAGCATGACGTTTTTGTGAATTTACCTGCTTCTGCATTATTTAAGGTCTGTGAAGGTCTTTGAAGAGAAAAGCAATGTGAGGATTGGCAATTCATTGGTTGCAGGGTGCTGTAACCACTTTTGCTTTTGCAGTCCATTTACTAGTGGCATATATTGCTTCTCACTTTCATGTTTCTTTTGTACTCCTTTACAAGTCCCTCAGAATCCTAGAGGCATGTAATTGCCACTTCCTCACAACCTGCAATTGTACTGATCAAACATTTCTAATTAACTGACCTCATCTGAAGAAAACTTTAACTCTGAGTGGTTTAACTTTAACTCTGAGCTGTTTAACATTTTGGGAAGAGAGTGGAAAGTAAGTTGGCTATCAAAGTTGTATATCCAGCACTTCCATACCATTAATTTTTTCCTCAGCTGGGTGTGCTGAGGGACAGCAGTTGGTAGTTCTTTCTTTAGTACTTAATGGGGGATGGGGAGAGAGTTTGGGAGGGAAAGAATGGGATGCAGAGTGATCAATGGATCTGACAGGCTGTGGATGAAGCACTTGCTGGGGAATAAAATGTCTGATGTCTGCAGAGAATGGCACAATAGAGCAATTACGTTTTTGTACTGGAAAAATTACTGTTTTTTCCACTTATGTCATTCCCTTTCTTTCTCTTTTCCCAGGGATTTGGAAACCTGCCAATCTGCATGGCTAAAACTCACTTGTCATTGTCTCATGACCCTGAACAAAAAGGAGCACCTACAGGTTTTGTTCTGCCAATCCGAGACATTCGCGCCAGTGTTGGAGCTGGATTCTTGTATCCACTGGTAGGAACGGTATGTGATAGCTGCGGGGTAAGGAAAAAACTTCATGTGCATTCCAAGAATCACTTACTGTTAAGTATCTTAAGTTAGGAGAGTCCTTGTCATTTGCAGCTGGTGTTTTGAGAGTCCAGTGTGTCAGATGCTTTAATAGGGGTTTTTCTAGGGGAGGAGAGGGAGGCTGAAACAAACTATCTGACATTTGAATAATTAGCAAGCCCCTGCTGTATCCCTCAGGTCCCACATCTCTCTCTTCCTAGACTTTGAGAAAAGGGTGAGCTCTGTAGTTAGTAAATTCTAGGAACTGCAGTCTGGTAGAGGGAGAAATCCTCGCCCACCTGGTTGCTGTTGTGGCTTCGCATTCCTGATGAAAGCACTTTGCAGGTGACCTCTGTGTACACCTGTGGGTCAGGGTGGAACAAGGCAACCCCTCCTGAGCTTACAGAGCAGATGCCTTTGGATGAGAACCTCCAAAGCAGAGCTGACCTGTGCTATCAATCATTTATCAGGCTCCCCTCCTCTTTGGTTCTCATGGTTTTGCTGACCATCTGTTTGCTGTTCAGCCTGCAACAATTCCAACATCTCACTCCACTGTGCCCTTGAGTTTTTAGTTTCTGTTCTTTGATGTGATTGGCATAATGTCAGCTGAGAGGGAAAAGAGTAGCAACAATGGAAACAGGATCCTGGAACAGCTTGGATGTGGATTGCCTGGCAGAAAGAGGAGCTGTCTGCAAAGTGAACTCACATTCAGGTTTGCATCTGTAGAAGGAGCAGTAGGATGAAAGGATCCCCTGGAAATCTTACCCTGGGGAATCTCTTCTGGGTAAATGTTAAGTAACTAGTTAGATTACCTTAGGGCATGAGGCAGTTGGAGCAAGCAGCTCTGTCTTTTTCTTGTTTATTAGGCCTGAACCTTTTTCTAAAGTCCTCATGGCAACATGTTTGTTATAATAAAGTTTCAAAAGCATTATGGGTGCATGACTCAGTTGATGAAATTTGCTGATTTAAGGCTTGGATCCTCTCTTCCTTCAAATGGCTAGCTAGAGCAAAATATTGGCTGCCTTTTTCTTTTAATTCGTTTTTAAAAAGGTAGTTAAGGTTTCCAGATTAACCACATCCTGATTGAAGTCTGGCTCATCCATGTTCTAAAGAGGAATGTGTGTTTTGGGATAGAATGAAAGATAGCATGCCTGTTCCTGTTATAAGTAGCATTTTTTGCAAGCCAAAATTTAGTCCAAACAGTGATTTATTTTATTTTTTATTTCATAAGCATTGCCGAAGGAAAGGGTACACTGCATTAATGAGCTACACAAGAGAGAGATGTTTACAGACATTAAAACTAACATTTTGGCTCTTTTTCTGATGTCTTCTGTTTCTATGGAGTTGGACTTTTTCCTTTCTGCTCCCTTACCAGTTTCTTAATGGTTTTTTTGGCCATGTAGTGAATCATGGTGTTAATTCTGCCAGAGTTAACAATAAATCTTGTGGCTGGGACATGATCACTCTTCTGTGGTGTCTAAAACCCAGGGAATGGATGTCCTTTCCAGAAGCAATCTGGGGCATTTTGGATCAGATCACTATTTTAAACCCATTCAGCAGGGGATGTGTTAGCCTCAGAATAAATTTTTGGCAGCAGCCATTGAACTGTGAGCTGAAAATGCAACAAATATGTAGCTCTATGCAGAAGCTTTTAGGATAAATGTGAGGTGAAATTAATCACTGGTGTGTGCCTATTCTTGTTATCTGAAGTTAATCACAAAGGCATATCACATTTTTTTTCTCAGCTTCTGAGTTTTGGATTTTTCCTTTCTGGCTCAAAGTTGAAACTGTTGTACTTCAATGAAATATTCTGAGATTTTAAAGGAAATATAATTTCAAAGGTTATCTATATTTAAAGTGAAATAAATCATTGGACTCAGATTGATTTTGTTTCTTTTCTGATGCTGCTGCTGAGTTGAAAACAATTCCTTTATTCAGCTCTGGTTTTTTTTTAGATCCTAAATGGCAATTATTTTGAAAGATCCACAAGAGCAACAAATAATATATGTTTAGTTGTTATTAGTTTTATTTGAAATCTTGCAAGGGGTTTGATTATTCCCATGTGGGCTACATTTTCCTTGTAAGTAAATAGTTCGAATTGCCCTGTGTTCTTTTTGGGTACATGTGGTATTAAAGGGGAGAAGGATAAAGGAGAAAAAGTTCATTCCTTCAGCTCTGAAAATAACTGAGTGCATGAAGCATTGTAGACATTTGTACAGAAAATTAGCAGCCTGGATGGAAATTACTCTGTGCTGCATGGAAATTTGGGGTTTAAGTAGACTGCCTTTAAGCAATAGATAGCAGAGTAGCCACTGTGGGCTGCCCTATGGATAGGAAAGGAGGAGAAATTGACTGTTCATTTCAAAATAGAAAGTGCAAGAAATGGCAAAGTCAGGCACATTTTCAGCACCTCCTACTCTATTGAATGTCACTCTCTCAGCTCCTGCTGTAGCCCTCTGAATGTGGAGGTGGAGATCTGCAAAGCTCCATGATTCTTCAGTGGTACATAAATAAATAGGAAATTTCTTGCTCTTAGTGGCCAGAGACTGGGAACTGAGAACAGGAAAACCCCTCTGGGCACTTTGAACCTCTTAATACCTTCTTGAGAGCAAAATATTCATACAGCTGAGCACAAAAGGAATGGGGGTTCTCTCTGGGGCCCCCTGTTCTCTGTCTGGGAAGGCAGTGGCTCTCACAAAAAAGCTAGTGCAGCCCTAAAATTCCTTACAAAGAGGAGACTTTCAGTGATTTTTACCTCTGCATAAGCCCTGAAAGACTTGCAGTGGTACAGTACATGTGGGACTGGTGTTAGCGCTTGTAAATGGCTTAGGAAAATGGGCTAGGACTCCAAAAGCTCCCTGAACAGTTTTGAGAACTGCAGAAAAGGCCTCACCAACAGAGCTTTGCCTCCTTGCTGCTTAGCTTATTATCAAAAGGAAGATGGGGAGGTAATTTGATTAGCGTGCAAAATACTTGCTCAGGGAGAAAATACCAGGTTGCCAAAGAGATCTTTAATCTAATGGAGACAGGCATAACAATACTGACTGTGAAAGCTGAGGCTGGGTGATGCAGATAGAAAATGAGAGCTTTCAAGTTCTCCCTTTCTATAAAAGCACTTAATGGCCACTGACACAAGCTTCCAAACATGGTCGCAAGTTGTCCACCTTTGTAGAGCCTCTGTGTTCAGCCTGTGTGTGCTGCTGGGCTAAATGCTGAGTTAGGGGAGGGGAAATGCTGTCAGCTGCAAGAATAAATCAGGCCAAGTGTCGTTCCTGCCAGCCTTGTGTTCTGCATCCCTGAAGCTGGGTACTCGGCAGTGGGACAAGTGGAGAGGACTGGCCTGAGGCTGTAGTGCTGGCAGCTGCTATGTGAGCTTTGATTCTGCCCCTGCACAGCCCTTCTGAGACCATTCCTGTCAGGAGAACTGATCTCTTCATCTCTGGTTAAGCTTTAGCCCAGTTTTGAAAAAACAAAACCCCAAACTGTTTAAATTGTCTTCTCAACAGAAGACAGTTCTCAATTATTCATAATTATTTAACACGTCTAGTTCTAGACTCTTAAAGAATTGTAATCGACTGAGCTTTTACAGTTGGCAAAGTTGTATTAAAATTTGTATCCTCACTTGGGTACCCAGAAAACTGCCAAAATGAATTGTGTCATCACAGCAGAGTCCACGAACACTCCTCCAGCAGTGAACTGGTCAGCTGGGGAGCCAAGTGCCTTGCCAGATCTTGGGCTCAGTCACTTGCAGCTGCAGAAACCAAACTTAATCCTCATCATAAAAAGCAAAAACTTCATATCTGTCTGCTGAGCCAGGAGTTCCCTATTTCCATGGGGTGCTTCAAAACAGGCCATGACCATTGTTCTCTGGTCTGTTCATCTGCAAGGAGCTGTTGCCATCAAAGTCTTCAGTATTGGATCTTTTGCACAAAATGCTGCTGCTGCCATTTTAACATTTTAACATTCCGTCTCTCGTTGTCCAGATGAGCACCATGCCAGGACTTCCTACAAGACCCTGCTTCTATGATATAGACTTGGACCCAGTGTCGGGAGGAGTAAATGGGCTCTTCTGAAAGGAATGATTAACCAAAGGTTGGTGCCTTCTTGAAGTCTTTCAATATTTGGGCTTTATTTCTCATCTTGAGATAATGGAGTTTAGCCAATCCCATATGTTTCCAAATGACATTTGATTGTAATTCAGCTTGAAAGTTGCCTGCAGTACTATATAATAGTAATTAAATTTATTTTTGTTTTTAGCTCCCAGAAGAACACCTGATGAGTCATGTAAATGGAACTGTGCTCTGATCTTTTTTTTAAAAATCAGAACAAGATATGAGTGAGAATATAGTGCAAGAAGTGACTGGAAGGAGGAGTGCTGAAGAATCAACCACTAACTTTTAACCTGTAATAATTTTCAAACTGCTGTGTTCCAAGCTAGTTGACACTGAGCGTATAAAGCATACTTCCTCTACAGACCTCCTGCTTTGTAATTGTAGCTGAAGCAGAATACAGAAGCTTGGGTTTAATGACCTCTTTTGATTCAGTGGCATGATTTTAATAATTAAAAATCTTAAAGCTGGAGCTGTTTGAAACAGTCTTGGGACTTAATTGTCTTAACCATCGGGGTTTTGCAGCATACATTATCTCTGAAAGTCTTGTTGGCTGCAGTTTCCCGTTTCTCACACGGAATTCACTGCTCCACTTCTCGCACTACGGGAGAACTGCTGTGCCCTGACACTGCACCAGTGTCATTCCAGAGGAGCAAGGAGGAATCCCTTCGCTTCCCAGCGCTCTCCAGAAGTGCTTACCCTGGCTGCTGCTGTGAATTACTGCTGCAGGCTGAGCCACATCAGCTAGCCCAAGCCCAGCTGTGACTACTGGATTCTGCTGTCAATGGAATGAAACCTCTGGATATCAAAACTGGAGGGACTTGGTCTCTGGCCTGTATCTGTGGCTTCTACCACATGCATCTTTTGAACCATTTTCTGCTCAACCGTAAGTGCAGTTACGCCATTGACAAGCCTTGTTTCTGAAGGTACCTTTTTGGTCAATAGAGACAAACACAAATAATGATCAAGTGACTTGTAGCAGGTTTTTTCAGCAGGCCAAAACTAATTTTGTAACATGAAGAATAGTGTTGCTGCCAATTTTTTAACAAATACAAATAAACTGGCAAATACTTCCAAGTGCTTTTTGGGTTTTAATGTATGCACTGAGATTACTGAATTAGAACTCATTTCTGTGATGAACTGCACACAACAGCAAGCCTTGTATTGACAAGTAGGAGTGATTATTGCAGTAATAAGTAGCCTGCAATGCATCAGGGTGTGTGTATTTTAATCTGTTTTCTTCCCTGGATGATGCATGTCATCTGTAGGAAATAAACCACCTGAATTATTCTGTGAATCTGAGATACTTGCAGCTGACTGCAGAATATCTGAATTAAGATTCGTGAGGCCCATCTGCTTGTATCAGAACTGAATCTAGAAACATTCTGAATTCGGTGACAACTGGGAGGATCAGGATGTAGGTGTGCACCAACGTAGGGGAGCATCTGTAGTACACACATACTTAGTGTGAATATATATATATATATATATATGGAGAGAAAAAGAGATCTATATCTCCTCAGTTATTCAGGAGGGGAGAATAATTATATAAATTTACCTGGTTGTGACACAAGCAGACAGAACAATTTGAATAGTCGTAAGAGCACTTGAGATGCATTCACAGCCTCCTAAAATGTTCCTTTTGATATTATCCAGCCAAGGATTTCCTGGCAGCCAGGAGGGCAGGCTCAGTTCTCTTGCAGGGGGTCAGCAGGGGTTCTTCATTGCTGCCCAGCCCCCCTGGCTGGCTGAGGGGGCCTCTTCACCTGCAGCTCCTGGGCCCAGCCTTTCCTGGAAGCCGGTTGCCAGAGCGGATGCTGCCAAGTCTGCTGTCAGATCCTACATTTAATCTTCCCTGCTACACTGCTTTCCCGCGAGTGCTCTGTGTTCCACCTTCATTTTATGCTTATGAAAGATGGGATAAGTGCAAATTTATGCTAAGATTAGCCTCCTTTTAGTTTAGCATGAGATCATAGCCATGTGCTTGAGAGAGATGGTTCAAGAGGTTGCTAGTCCCCCTCCCGCAGTGAGGCACAGCACCGGATCAGGCACGAGCTGTTGAATTGAAGGCTTTGCTACACAGCAGCAAAGCACAAGGGCTGAAAAATAGCCCCAAGCATCTCCAGAGATTAATGGGGAATGTTTTCTAACCTGCACTTCCAACCTCTCTCTCCTCTTGCAGGATGGATACATAAATAGGTTATTTTATTAACACTCTCCTTTGCAGTTAAGGGTGCCAGCTAGGTCTTGTCCTATCAAATAGGTCACAGAGGACACTTAATTTCTTCTAACGAAGTACTGGATGGTTGTCTTCTCCTGTTGCCTAGAGAAAAAACTAATTATGTACAAATTTGTTCTCTGTGGGCTATTTGTGGGTCCAGAGTCCTTTGCTGGTGTTGTGGCCATCCATCCCCTGAGTGGTGCTGTAGTGAGAGCACTGCATCACATCCTGTAAGAAATAACACAGATACTTTTGAGTAGTGCTGGGGGCAAGAAGGAGGAGAAGGTGTTGCTTGGTTGACTGTCACACCAGCACGTGAGTGTGGGCCCAGAAAAAGAAGGGGGTCTAGCTGGGCCAGGATCTTCTGTCAAGCTTACCCAACTTCTGAGCTGATCCTTTGCCTGCCACAGACCTTGTCTTTTATTTCCCTTGCACCACAGCCGTTGGTGCTATCATGTGCCCCTGGAGCACCAGGAATAATGCAAAGTGCTCCCAAAGGGATTGATGGCAGCTTGCCTCCATCACACCACTGCCTTCCCCAGCCTCACATTAGCCATCCTCGTTGTCTGCTTCCCTCCCTCCTGCCTCCGACTGCAACGAGGGAAAAGCTCCTTGCATTGAAGGGCCTCATTTGGCTTTAATAAAGAAGTGGAACATAATTAGAACCCACCACCCACCTCAGGAGAGAAGCTGTTTCCAAATGAATTTTATTATCCTGACTGCAAGCAAACACATCTCACAGGGGAGCTTTTAAAAAGGCAATTCCTTATGATGCTGGTGCAATTTTTCTGCCCTCCTGGCTGATATTTCAGCCCATTTTGTACCTTTTTTCCCATGAAGAAGCCGAGGAGGGGGGAGGCCATGTGTGCTTTTCTAAGCCCAGCCTACACTGGAGGCCGCTTGCAAGTTCAAAGTGCTGCTTTGCCCCGTTTCTCATGTGCAGACATGCTGTGAAGCAGTTAATGTCTGTAAAACCTTTGTGGGCGTCAGCTCCCCGTGAAGATGAATGGGGACGTTTGGGCATCTCAACGAGTTTCCTGTTCTTCATCAGCTGCACTGGGTAGTCCTTTTCCTGGAGGCTCTCCCATCAATCATCACAGCTGGAGATGTGATTTTTTTTAAAGTCAGATCTCACTGCTTTAGAGAGAATAAAGGGTCATATGCAAGAGGCACTTTCTCTGGTGTTTTTGGCATGGACTACTTGAAAGCCAAGAGCTGGCTGTCCTTACCTTCACCTCTAAAGGTACAGCTCCTGCAGCACCCCAAGAGTGAGTGCTGAAAGCTGTGAAGGTTTCAGGTGGGACACAAAAAACAGCTGCCAAAAGCCAAGACCCCCTTCCTCCCACAGAGCCATGACAACCCCAGCGGTCCCTCCTCCCTGTGGGATGCGCTCCCCGCTCCCTTACAGTGCCTCCTGCTGCCGCTGGGATCCAAACTACAAACCACAGCTCCATTTCGGGGAGGAGGACCTTTACCTCGAGCTGAAGTTGGTGGTTTTCGTGTCCGCAGCTGCTGTGCACAGCCCGGGAGGGGACGCGAGGTGACTCCGGCAGCGGGCGAGGGATCCCGCCCCGCACGGAGGGATGTTGCCCGCCGCAAGAGCGGTGCTGTCCCGCCCCAGGGCGGGATGCTGATCGGCGAGCAGGAGAGATGCTTTCCCGCAGCAGGAAGGAGGCGGCGAGCAGGTGCCGGCAGAGCCGGGCCGGGGCGGG
>VZRL01002501.1:469256-487991 GCA_013397895.1 Origma solitaria | reverse complement strand
GGTCCTGCTGCGCCCCGCGAACGCCCCCAGAAGTTGCGGGGCTGGGGGCGGCGGGGCCGGGCTGCGATGCGCTCGGGGCAGCGGCGGTGCGGGTGCGCCCGCACGGCTCTGACAGCTCCGCTCGTTCGCCGCTTAAAATAGGCTCATTAAAATAATAATGATTCGAAAAGACCCAAGTGTGCTGCGGGGGAAGCGTGCCCCGGAACCCCCTTTTAATCACCCTACTCCTGAAAAAGCAGGGCACAAAATGCCGTGTAAAGCCCTGCCCGGAGCCCCCGAGCCCGTCCTGCAGAAGTTGGTCTGTTTGTGGTAACACCTTTTTGCATCGTTCTATCCGAAACGTTCTGATGATATTTCGAGGCAGAGCTTTTTTTTTTTTTTTCCTTTTTTTTTTTTTTTTTCTGCTAAGGTTGACACACATCTTACAACATCATGTCTTTGATGAGCACACACGGTGTTAATTGAGGTTGCCATGGGAGGCATGCACATAGTATAAATAAGCTCCCTTCTTGCCATGTGATTTTGCTTTTGTATTCCTCAAGCCTCCTTTTTGTATTCTCTGTTTTTGCATATTGTCATATGGTGCATTAAAGATAAAAATATCTGCTGTCTCAGAGTGTAATTTCCCTAGCTGGAACTATAAGTGCATATGGAGCAGTGGGGAAAGGATTTAGCAAACCGTAGGAGAAGAAAATATGTATGTGCCTGGGTAATAAGTATTCACCATAATATGGGCCATTATATTAAAAAAGTCCTTTTTTACCACATAAAATAGCAAAATAGGACTTTCTGTGATGGAACATCACTGGGTTGACATCTTGTGGCCTTATTTTGCCTTTGGAGATTGATGCTAATTAGTGGGAAAAAAACCACTATAGTGCATCCTGCCCTGGTCTTCCTCCCAAAATGAAATATTTAGAAAGAAAAAACTTTTTAGCACTTTTAAAAAATTACTCTATGGGTCTTATCACTCATCTATTGTGTTCCAGATAAAAGATGAAAGCCTCGGTCATGCTTTGCAGCGAATTTCATGTAACACGCAAGGGGAACTGAAGCAGAAACCAAAGCCAAGGCAAAGCAGCATCTGACCTTGTCACTGGGGGGCAGAAAACCGCCGCTGGTTCCACTGGTGCTTCAATCAAGCTCCCTGGGCAATGTGAAACTGCAGAGAGCTCACAAAGCGCAAGTTCCTTCCAGGTCCGTGGGGTGAATAAAAATTGTTAACTCTTGGCTTGATTTGTCATCCTTTGGGGGATAAAAAAGGTATGCCAGACTGGCCATTGTACAGTCGTTGCTGTTAGACCAAACACAGCTGGAAGTGGGTTGTTCCCGAGATGAGAGTGGCTGAGGTCAGCAAAGCCAAGGAGGAGCCACGTCTACCCGGGATTCCTCGGAGAGGTGATAAAGTGAGTAATAAGGCGAAGTGGGAGTCATAAAGCAGATGCGACAGCTCCAGCAGAACTTCTTCTCGCTGCCACATACGCTCGTTACAAAGCAGCTAACGTTATTTGGAAATCTATTTGAGGAGAAAATGCACTTTGAGCATCTCTGCAGTTCTTGTGTCTGAAGCGTTGATCAGGAAAATCGGCAGCACAACGCCAACAAAGGAGAAGAGAGTATGGTGAAGGCAGCTAAGGAAATTCAAATGGAGAACCCTAGAGAGGTAGAGACTCCCAGCACGGGGGCCACGTGTTCCCCACCGGAGGAACAAGCAGAAAAACCCTCCATGCTCTGTTTTAAGAAGCGGAAGAAGTCCTGTAAGAAGGGGCTGACTGTGAAGGATGCGTGCGAAGGAGCCTCAGAGGAGAAAAGCCAATGTGTCAGCGCTGACCAAGAGGAGGCAGATGCTTCCAATCCATCACGATCCTCCAAAGGAGCCTGGGCAGCCATCAAAAACCTTACCAAACCTCGGAGAAGGCAGAAATCCTCCTCACGGAAGAAGGCACCCTCTGATTCCCAAGTGCAGCTGGAGGTGGATGCTGAGGAGAGCTGTGCACAAGACCTCCCAAAGAAACGGGCGAGCTCTGGGGTGAAGATGCCCTGCGTGAGGTTTTCCAGAGGCAAGAAAAAACCCAGCCCCACGGAAGCCGTGGAGGAGTCAGAAGGCAGTGTTCAAGCAAATGAAGTGATGGGTGTTTCGAATAAGGCTAGTGAAGAGCCAGAGGATTTGGCCCCCACGGACAAATCTGAATCCTTCAGCCCGGTCTCTGCAGAGGAGGAGCAGGACACAGTGAAGGAGGACCAGGACACAATGAAAGAGGAGCAGGATATAGTGAAGGAGGACCAGGATACAGCAAAGGAAAGTGAATCCTCTGTTGGGAAGAGTGAGCCCTTGACAGAGCCCACACCTGATGCAGAGGAGCAGTCGGAGTGCACCGTTCAGTCGGAGATAACTGATTCAGAGACAGTCGATGAAACAGCCCAGGACAAACTGCAGGAAGGGAGCCTACCCCAAACCACTGACGATGTGGGTGGCAGGAAAGTCACTCCCGAAGTGCCTGTTTCCAAAGATCAACCTGACAATGCCCCTGAAATC
The DNA here is from genome assembly GCA_013397895.1 of Origma solitaria. Lineage (NCBI taxonomy): Eukaryota > Metazoa > Chordata > Aves > Passeriformes > Acanthizidae > Origma > Origma solitaria. Next base: position 485,455 of record VZRL01002501.1, on the reverse strand, counting down.
ACAGAGTGGCAGGAAATCCCTGATATCTGCAAAGAGATGCCTGAAAGGGATGAATCAGAAAAGAGTGTAAATCTTCCTGAGGAGTGCAAAGCCAAGGAGACTGTAACTGATTTCAGTGAGTTGGCATCTGGAGGTGATGCAGCAAAAGTGCAGGATACCACGAGTGTGCAGGATGCAGCGAGTGTGAAAGATGCAGTGAGTGTGAAAGATGCAGTGAGTGTGAAAGATGCAGTGAGTGTGCACGATACCACGAGTGTGCAGGAGACAGTGCGTGTGAAAGATGCAGCGAGTGTGAAAGATGCAGCAAGTGTGGAGGATACCACAACTGTGCAGGATGTAGTGAGTGTGCAGGAGACAGCAAGTGTGCAAGATACCACGAGTGTGCAGGAGACAGTGAGTGTGAAAGATGCAGTGAGTGTGGAGGATACCACAACTTTGCAGGATGCAGTGAGTGTGCAGGAGACAGCGAGTGTAAAAGATGCAGTGAGCGTGCAGGATATAGTGAGTGTGAAGGATGCATCAAGTGTACAGGAGGCAGAAAATGTGCAAGACGCCACGAGTGTGTGGGAGGCAGCGAGTGTGCAAGATACCACAAGTGTGGAGGATGCAGCAAGTGTGCAGGATGCTGTGAGTGTGCAAGATACCATGAGTGTGCAGGATGCAGTGAGTGTGCAGGATGCTGTGAGTGTGGAGACAGTGAGTGTGAAAGATGCAGTGAGTGTGAAGGAGGCAGTGAGTGTGCAGGATACAGAAAGTGTGCAGGATGTTACGAGTGTGAAGGATGCTGAAAGTGTGCAGGAGGCAGCAAATGTGCAGGACGCAAGTGTGCAGGATGCAGTGAGTGTGCAGGATGCAGTGAGTGTGCAGGATACAGTGAGTGTGAAGGATGCAGGGAGTGTGAAGGATGCAGGGAGTGTACAGGAGGCAGCAAATGTGCAAGATGCCACGAGTGTGCAGAATGCTGTGAGTGCGCAGGATACTACGAGTGTGCAGGAGGCACCAAGCGTGCAGGATACCACGAGTGTGAAGGATGCAGGGAGTGTGCAGGAGGCAGCAAATGTTCAGGAGGTAGTGAGTGTACAGGATGCAGTGAGTGTGAAGGATGCAGGGAGTGTGAAGGATGCAGGGAGTGTGCAGGAGGCTGCAAGTGTGCAGGATGCTGTGAGTGTGCAGGATGCAGTGAGTGTGCAGGATGCTGTGAGTGTGGAGACAGTGAGTGTGAAAGATGCAGTGAGTGTGAAGGAGGCAGTGAGTGTGCAGGATACAGAAAGTGTGCAGGATGTTACGAGTGTGAAGGATGCTGAAAGTGTGCAGGAGGCAGCAAATGTGCAGGATGCAAGTGTGCAGGATGCAGTGAGTGTGCAGGATGCAGTGAGTGTGCAGGATGCAGTGAGTGTGAAGGATGCAGGGAGTGTGAAGGATGCAGGGAGTGTGCAGGAGGCTGCAAGTGTGCAGGATGCTGTGAGTGTGCAGGATGCAGTGAGTGTGCAGGATACCACTAGTGTGAAGGATGCAGCAAATGTGCAGGATGTTACAAGTGTGCAGGAGGCGGCAAATGTTCAGGATGCAGTGAGTGTGCAGGAGGCAGCAAATGTGCAGGATGTTATGAGTGTGAAGGATGCAGTGAGTGTGCAGGAGGCAGTGAGTGTGCAGGAGTGCTCCAGCCATCAGGTATTAGAAGCAAACACAGGTTCCGGTGTCAACATTGTCATCACCATCACCGAAGCTGAGGACTCTGACAACACCGACTCTGACCAGGCCTACGAGCCGTCCCCAGTTTTGCACCAAAAAAAGCAGAAAGGGAATAAAAAATCGAACAGGAATGCTGATGTTGGTACAAAAGAGGGCCCCGAGGCTGGTGGTGGTCCCCAGGCAGAGGAGAAAGGTCTGGGTGACCAGGGGCACAGAACTGGGGAGCAGTACGAATTGCTCCTCATAGAAACCGCCTCTTCCCTCGTGAAGGCGGCCATTCAGTCATCCATAGAGCAGCTGGTCAACGAAATGGCCCTGGAACAGAATAAACACAACAGCTTTCTGTGATGGCAGCCTTGCCCCTGAGAGAAAGAGTAGAGGGAGTGATTTAAAGCTCCATTTGGCCTGCAGGGTGTGTGGAGAACTCGGAGAGCTCCCGGGGCCGAGCTGTAGTTAATTCTGCATGCCCGTCCAGTTGTGTGTCTATGTGAAATGGATCCTGGGGTGTGGGCAGACCCTGCTGAGCGCAGTGTGTCCCCTGGGGCTTCAGACAGAGCCACCGACCACAGCTGCAGAAAAATCAAGGTGTTACAGTGACTGTATTTTCACTTATTGACATATTTATGTCAAGGCCACATTTCTGCCATCTCCCATGCCAGGTTTCCCCGCTGTTCATGTTGTAGATCTGTACATAGCACGTGTTTGAAGAAAGGTGGTACCCAAGTTACTGCTGGGCTGGATTCGGGGCACACTGGAACAGCTGGAGGCTTGCTGGGGCTTTACTGCAGATGAGGGAGAGTGAAGTGTCTGCAATGTTAACATGAAAACACCGATGCCAGGCTGGTGCTCAGTGCTGGGAACAGGCCCTCGCCACGCACAGGCACCGGGAGCCGCGGTCACTGCTGCCGCATGAAGTTCCAGCGAGCGCTCTCCTTCCCTCGGCCTCTCCGCACCATCACCAGCAGCCTGTGCATCTCCAGACGTGTCAGAGCTCAGCACCAGCCTCGCCTTGCTGACCCCGGGCTGCCAGGAGAGCGGCAGCGCCTCGTTTGCTGGGGGTGCCTTTCCCGCACCATTGAACTCGATGGGCAGAATTCCCTGCGGCATCACGGGCGTGGGCCGGGCAGGAGCAGCCCTGCCGCAGACAGCTCCTCTCCTCCCTCACCTTCCTCCGTCCCAGTCCCGGTGTCGTGGTGAAGCTCTCCTCAGATGTAGCATATTTTTTATACATGGCATGTGATATAAATAGCAGTGAGCTGCATGCATGTTAGCAGTCAGCATAGTTCGGGAAGCTGCAGTGTGCTGCCGGCGCTGGGATTGCTTTGATTTGGTCGGAGTGCTGCTGGCACCCCTGGCTGCTGGCGGCAGCCTGTCCCCAACCACTCCCCGCTCTCCGCAAAGCCCTCCTGCCTTCATCCAGCCCGGGTATCCCTTGGGAATCGTGCATTATGCCCGGCTCGCTGCCACCAGCCTCTGGCACGCCATGGAGCTCGCTCTGAAACATGCAGGGAAATGCTGGAGCCATCTCACCAAAGTCCTCAGGGAGAAAAATTCCAGACATGAGGGCCTGAGGACATGGCTGGAAAATGCCTGGGCGAGCCTATTGCTGTCAAACCCCGTGAACTGCCCTGCTCTGAGGGGCTTGCACCGGTGTGGCATGTATTTGTGAGCATCTACCAACTCCCAGCTCTCCAGGAGAAAGGGGCCATTTGATAATGTGGGATTGCATCTGTGTGGCTGGGATTTGCGTCCAGCTGTGGGCAAGCAGTGTGTTCCTCTGAGAAAATTCCCCTGCGTGCTCCTCAGCCGGTACAGAAATAGCAGCCGCGCTTGGCAATTGCTCACTGACCATGGGCGGTGCGCTGAGATTTCCCTTCCCGGCGTAGGATTTGGATTCCTGCTAAAATACAAGGGCTGTACCTGTCCCTCGTAGCTGGTGCACAACCCTGTTTTAAACCTCGATCAAACATCTCCGTTGTCACGAGAGGACTGCGAGCAGCAAGAGCCATAGCTCATTTCTGTGAAAGTAAAACTCTAAGAAAAGCCCGAGGATGGTAAAGAAAAAACAGTGTTTTCTTTCCTGAGAATTTGTTTATTAAGTTATCAGCTATTGATAGTTCAGTGTGTACAATTTTAATGGCTTTGTACTTCATACTGGTCCTTCCAGGTATTTTGCCATAGTTTTGAAGGGGACTTTTAAAGGATTTTTAGATGTACCCTTGGAGCTGCCACAGCACCCCGGGAAGAGCCATCCTGATGCTGGGGGTTGCTTATGGGATTGCACTGGGCACTGTGGCAGGTTGGTGCTGAGCAAAGGGCTGCAGCATTGCTGTGGGACCCCACTGGAGTCAGCTGCAGAGGAGGGTGTCCAAGCTTTAGTAAATCAACACAAGATTACCCCACGGGGCCAGGCTGTCATCTTCTGTCAGCCTGCTAAGCTGTTTTGGGAGGATTTCGTGTTATTTCAGTATTGCCTTTTAGGCGAAACATGTCTTCAAAAGAGGAGGAGAATGGCAGGAATGCTTAGTCCAGCCCTGCCCTGCGACTTGCTCCGTGTCAGGGGGTTGGGTTTGCATCCTCTCTTGTAGCTGTTTTTCCCTCTGTTACAGCTGTACATAGAACTGATGATTATTTCATTAAAGCTGAATGTACCTGTTGTTTTCTTGCCTTGTGACTGAGTGGGCAGCTATGGGGAGACTTTATATGTGCAAGGATTAACTCACAGCGGTGCTCTGTTGTGTCCAGCTTTTTCAGGCAGTCATACAGTGAGCAGAGAGAAATCTCAATGTTGGTGGCAGACCCAAATTCTTTGGAGGTTTGCTCCTCCTCTGCCCTTTCTATGACATTTCCTTTCGGTTGCTGGTCAATCACTTCCACTACACAGTCCTGGCTGCCCAGGGACTGCTGTAAGGAATTTATGAAGGATCACAAATCTCTGGCAGCTAAGAAAAGCCATCCTGCTGCCCCATGGTTAAATTCCCTATTCACGTGGCACCAGAGGAAAATACCTGAGGCTCCACAGACTGACAGGGGTCAAACCCCGCTGCCCATGGAATGGCACAGCTCTGATTCCGTGCAGGTGGTTTGGTTTTCTCTGGGATTGCTGTTTCCAGGAGCACAGTTTGGTGCTGACACGGTTCAGGATGGGGCTGGCATTTTGGGAGGGGGAGCAGCACGTTTGGTGCTTTGGCAATTTCTGTGGCAGCTCAAATGGGCCCCATACCCTAATTTTTATTTTTTTTTTAATAGTATCTTTCATGTAATTTCTTGAGACACTTTAAAACACACATAAAATACAGGGGAAAGAAGTTATAAATTTTTAATAGTATTAATACTATTTATTCTTTCAGGTTTACAGAACAAAATATAGGCTCATAACAGCCGCTAATGACTTAATTAAGACTCTCTACTCATTCCTTATTATTAGAGAGTAGAACATTAATAAAACATTTATTCTTTCAGAGAAGGAATGATAAATCTACCATTGTGAAGGAATGCCTGGCCAGGAAACCTGTGAGGATGTGGCTGTGTGGTTGTGCCAGAGCACCAAAGGATGGCCTGACTTTAGGACCATCTTCCTCACCAACAGCTAAAATAATCTGGAATTATCATAGGATGATGGGATTGTTTAGGTTGGAAAAGACCTTTAAGATCACCCAGCACTGCTAAGGCCACCACTAAACCATGTCCCCAGGTACCACATCTACACATCTTTTAAATCCCTCCAGGGATGGTGACTCCACCACTGCCCAGGGCAGCCTGATCCAGTGCTGGACACTCCTCTCAGGGAAGAAATTTTTCCTGATATCCAGTCATTTTAATAGCCCCATTCAGGTTGCTTCAGAGCTGTCTGTCTCCTTATCCAGAAGTTCACTGCTTGCTGCCCTCTGAGTTATGGAAGTGGTTCTTCTGCTCACCCCACAGGCTGTGCTGCTGCTTTTGTCCCAGATGTTTCCAGTGCTTTCCTCAGTGGGGACAATTCAGCTCTACATCCAACAAGTTCCCCATCCCTGCTTTGCTGTCATTTTGAATATTTTCATCTCCCACAGCTTTTTTATATTAGCAGCAAAGAAGAGGGTGTTTAAATAGTATAACTCATACCCAGAAAGGCTTCCAGGGGATGAAAAGCTTTTCTGTTTTGTCAACACTGAGCCCAGCAGAAAACAAGTGTATCCATTGAAAAGTTCCTTGTGGAAATTGCCTGTAGACAATGATGGCACAAACAAATATTGCATTTTCTTTCCTGCCCTGGGACACCAAAAGTGGATTAGAAATGCACAGGGCCAGATCTCCAGCTGCTGAAGATCACAGCAGCTCCATAGGCTTCAAAGGACTGACTCTACAGCAGCCAAAATCTGGTGTTTGAGTCCAAGGTGCAATCCCTCCATAAATGATAGACATTCTCATATGTGTCGTATAAAAGCAAAGATATGGTTGTGGGTTTTTTGTTGTTGTTTTTGTGGGGTTCGGTTGTTTTGTTCTTTTTTTCTACAAATGTGTGTAAGAAATTGAGTAAATTCATGAAATACACTGGAATCCTGGTTTGCACTTGGGATGGATGGATGGATGGATGGATGGATGGACGGACGGACGGACAGATGGATGGAAGGCAGACCCTGCTGACAGGCCCACATGTTATGGGCAGTATGAAGCCCTAATGTTGTCTGTCTTACAAATAGAGCCTTTCAACATGAGTAACTCAAAATGATGAAGTGCTCCAAGGAAACAGATTGATTTAAATAATTGCTTTAATATGATTTTACCTGTGCAGTTTTATCTCCCAGAGAAATGGTTCTTGTCAGCTCTTGTTGGGAAGTATTCGAATAATGGAATACTTTTCATTTGCAAACAGACAAAATCTTAACATTAAATGTGACTTAAAAAGAAATAACCAGAGGATTTTATTTCTTATACAGTTATTTAAGCTACAATATAGGTTAACATTTTTAGGAAGCACAGCTTTCTTGTTTCTTTTTTTTTTTTTTTGTGGAGAATTGTGAAGAGCACCGTTCTGTGCCAAATGAAGGGATTTTTCTGCTGTGGGGTTAAAGTCCCCTTAGCTAAAAAGTGGATTTCAGCAAAAAACACCCAAACCCAGCATTTTAAAGTAGGTTTTGTTATATAAAAACTGACAAACAGGCTGGATACAAAAGGGAGTGAGATGGTAAGAAAACACGTTTTGCAATTCAGATTGTTAAGATGAAAGTGTCATCTGCAGCTCGAGCTGGCAGTCACCCTGACAAGTCCTCAAGTTAGACCTCGCAGAGATCTGCCTTCCAAACCTCTTTAATGTGGCAGAGGTGCCATCCCCCACCCAGACGGGTGCTCCAACAGGGTCCCTTCCACAGGTCCTTTCAGGATGTGCCTTTCCAACGCCAGGTCCTTACCGGCGCGCGGACACACCGAGCATCGCTTTGCTGTTGTTCCCGAGAGAAAATTTCCATCTCTAGAGGGATGTAATCCCTGCGCTCTAGCGCCCGTCACTCGTGTCACATTTGCTCTCACCATTTGCCATTTTAAGGAAGACACGAGGCTGTGTCAGGGCTCAGCGCGGTGACAGCTCCGCTGACGGGACCCTGCTGAGGTGGCACCGGGTGGGAAGCGCAAGTACCGCGACTCGTCCGGAGCTGCCGAGCACCCCCGGGAAGGGAGCGGCGCACCGCCGCTGCTGCCGGCAGCCCCCGCCGCTCCGCGCCTGCCAAGCCGCCCAGACTGCGCCGCACCAAGGCGTCGGGCGCAGCCCAGACAGCCTGCGACTGAATTTGCATTCCATTTCCCAGCTGGAGCGAGGCGGGGAAGGCTGCTGGGAGCCTCTGGGCCCGGAGCTCCCGGGGGCGGTGGGGCAGCCTGCGGGCAGGAGCAGCGGGCCGGGGGCGCGGCTGGCGAGCGCAACAGGCACAACAGGAACGCGCACCCGCGCCCCCATCATTAGCGCCGTGAGTAAGCGAAGCACGGAAACAGCCTGGCGGGGGATGCTCGGCCCTAATGACAGGCTGGGGCGCCTGCCCTGCTGGCTCCGGCGCTGCTGCGGGCGGCGGGGGCGACCGCTGCCCCAGCGGGTCCCTGCCGGGATGGCTGCGGGCGCAGGGGAGACGCGGAGCATCAGCCTCCGCTCCCGGTGTTCGGCCGGAGCTGGGCGAGGCTGCCCGCCCGCCGCTGGCTCCGTCTCGATGGCTGACACCACCGTCTGCCCACCTGCCATGAGGTTCTTCTCCTACATCCATCACCCCCGATGGTTTCCCTGCCCCGGTGCCTATGGGTGGCTTCACATCCTAGCACGGGTGGGCTGTAGGTCCCACTGATTGCCAGGAGGCACAGAGGGCTTTACACGGTGTTTTCTTACACCATTTGTGCCATTAATAGGAGGATTCACATGGACTAAACGTTCCTACACTGTCCTGTGCATCCCGGGAGGTATCTCCAGGCATGGGCTGCCTGGAACCCCCCAAAGCTTCCCACAGCCATCTCCACTCAGGTGAAACCCAGTGCAGCAGAGGTTGAGAGCCTTGCCGTGCCTTTGTTCCGAGGGCGCAGCCTCTGGCTTGGAATAGTTGGTGGAAACCTTTCCTCTTGTAGGCTGCTTTTGAAGTTGTGTCATTACCTCTTCTTAATGAAACATGCAAATCCTGTAGAGGCTGCGATTGCATCTCAGGGAACTCCATCTTGACACAGCTCTGGTTGTAAATATTTAACTGGCATGTAATTTAGGGCACATCCATCCTCATTACCTTTTTCCTCACGATTTCTTATTGCTCAGAATGTATTTTCCTAGTGCTGGACTGCTGGGAAGACCACTCTGTTGCAGCCTTTTTTTGGCAATCCTGGACAAGACGGGAAAAGAAAAGACTGAGTTTTATTAAACAGGGAATCTGAAGATCGTGGCATTGGTATGGCACGGCCTGGTTGGCTGATTGCTGTGAGAGGTCTTTTACAAGCCAAAAAGAAACCTCTCAGTTTGGTCACTGATAGCCCATGGTCCCACTCAATGAGGCTGAATTGCACATGCTGAGGTCACCTTTCAGTGCAGTTCTGAAGGCTTCACTTACACGTGATAAATACTTCCTCTCTCCAAAACACCAGAAAACTATTCAGTATCAGCATTACAGTAAAGAAATGAAATGTCATGATGGCAGTATTTCACGGCCTTATTTTTAACTGCAATGCTCACTGCTTCAGGTTTACATTGCAACAGCAAATTTAATTTCCCTGTTCAACCTCCTCAGTGTGCACAAATATCCCAAACCCCTCTGGTGAGGGGCACTGTACCTGCAGAAGGGATGTCAGCCCTTCCACACCCCCTGCCCACTGCCTCTGCCACACTCTGCAGTGACTTCAGAGACAATGTGCAAGAGAAGAGCCTGCCCGAAGGGCTGCTGTAGCCAGATGGCAGGAGATGCTTGTTTTAGCCAGCCCGGGCAGGAGGTAAAAGGAGCTGAAGGGCATTTTATCCTTTGTGGAGATGGGGCAAACATGGCCTGGCCATCAGCATCACCTCCCCTGATGGCAGTCAGCAGGGGAGTGCCAGCATCACTTCCCCCTAGATGACCCAAAATTCAAAGTGGAAGAGGCAAATCTGAGCATTTGCAGGTGAGTGCTGAGAGGGGATGGGTTACCTCTGAAGAACAACTTGTGCAGGTAAGAGGCACCAAAGCCTTGCTCCTCTGGCTCTGATAATTCAGGAAAAGTTCAACCCAAAGTTTTCATTGCTGAAATGCTACCAAACAGCATCTCCAGCCATCAGGGCAGGTGGGGAAAAGCAAGGTTCTCAGTAAAATAGCCAGACCTCACACTGCAAGGCGACAAAAATACTCTTTTCTCCACACACTTTACTGCACACTAAGAAGTCTGAGAAACATAGACCCTGTTGGGCCTGGCCTTTTCAATATCAGAGCACTGGAAATATTTCAAAATATTTCAAATTACCTATCTTTGAAATTGTTTCTTATGCTCTGGTGGTTGAGCCAGATAACTTACAGTCAGCATTTTGGGGCCAGCACCCAGATACATGATGACAGCCCCTGCTGCACTTACTGGCATTTCAGAGGTTCACTGGAGCTGGCTGAGGAGCCTGCTCATGCTCAGGAGCTTTGGCAGGGGAGTCTGAGCCCCAATCTTCCCATCTTTACATAAAACATGAGCTGCAGAGCCCACAGGCAAGGCACTTCAATGACTGTGGTTCATCAGCTCAGTACCCCTGATGATGGGACCCCCTCACAGCACAAGGCAAATCTCCAAGGATCCCTGGGAGCCTTGGGACTTACAGCCTTGAAGTATTCCCACCCTGGGGCTTTCTTTGCGTAAGCCCATGTGCATCTATCAACCAATCACAGATATCTAGAAGGAATCACTAGTATAATTATTCTGCACACTGTGACAATTTTTTTTAGGTTTTTATTAAAATAAAATCAAACCCCAACAACAAAAGAGTATTTGCCAAGCCCAGCTGTGCAAGTCAGGCAGATTTCCAAGCATGCACCGGCATAAAGGTTAAGCACTCAGTAATTCAAGTGTCTTCCACATACGGTAATAAAACTTATGATTTATCCAGGAGCAGCTGCTGCCCTTGCTTAGCAAATGTAACTGCCCTGTACAATTATTTTCTATTCATAAGACTAGGAGAGAATGATGTTTTTATGTTAACATAACTCGGAGCTGATGACTTCTGTCTCCAGCTTTTCCTGCTGCTTTAATTATAACAGTGCTTTAACACTTGCAGTAGAAAACTGCTGAAAATGCATTTCTTGTATTGCAAATGGTGCAAAAAAAAAAAGCCTTTGGCAGATGTTTGATGTCACAGATGTTCAGTCCCACAAAGGTTAACCAAAGTACACCCTAGAAGGGGTATGAGGATAGCAGAAAACAATCACTTACAGTTGTATCTGTTCAAGGATACACAGGACATGCCCATAAACATAGCCCAGGTTTATGGATCATTTTGGCCTTGCTGGAGTGTTTGCAGTCAGTGCCATGGAGTCACTCCTCCAGCACACACACAGCACACACAGCTGAGAGACATTCGGCTCTCCCACCTGAGATCTTAGCTTTTATAAAAGCTCCCTTTTTAATGGGCAAGAAGCGAACACAACAGTCCTGCCCACGCACCTGAGGATGAGCAGCACGTCCCAGAGATGCCTTGGGCACTGCTGCTTGCTGTCCCTGCTGCTGTCCCCAATACTGAGCTCTATTCCCACTACCCTGTTACCTCTGCAGCGACATCAAGAGTCCTTTGGCTTTCAATACCAATTCCTTCAGGCAAGTTAGGCACCTATTTGATGATCCGAGGTGCTTATCTACTGACTGAATAAAAGAGATTCAGCCCTCTACAGCTCGTCTCTACAGCTCTAGCCACCCCAGCAAACACTTCTGTTTTTAAATTAAATGTGGGAAGCCGAGGGAAGCGAGCAGCACCCGGAGAAGCCAGCCCACTCAGTAAAGTGTCACACACAAATAGGGAATGACCATAAAATACCTCTTCTTTTTTCTTTTTTTTTCAACCCATATGTAGAAATAGAGGTCAGTGGAAGCCGGAGGGCATGTGCCCAGTTATAAGCAGCCTGTACTGAATGTGATTTAACTGATGCTATTAGCCTGGAAGAGAGGCAGAAGGCTCTCTTCTAGGAAATGCTCCGTGTGAATGGCTCCGTGCTCAGATGCAGCATTCACAGGCCTGGGTGTCGGCTGGGTTCTGTTTGTTTGCTTGTTTTAAAGAAAGGCTTTTTAAGCGAGTTGAAATGTGTTCACACCAGAGCAGCTTTAAAGGGTTCACACGGCAAAAGGAGCACTGGGGCTCGCAGGGAAGCACACCCCAAACCACAGGCTGCATTTTGCAACATCAACTTGGCATGCTCGGGGACTGTTGGTTTGCCCTTTTGTCTTGAAACAGAGTTTGGCAGCTCTCAGTGGCCAATCCATCCCTGGAAGTGTGCAGCTCCCTGCCCAGCACAAGCAGCAACCGCCCTCACAAAGACCTCAGATGGTCTTTTAATTCGGCAGTGATTTAATTGCAGCTCTTGCTCCAGGACAATATCAAAGACAGCTCAAGGGTCCCGACTACAAAGAGCTTTGGAGCAGGCGTTCTGACAGCAAACTGTTCAGGGTCCCTCTTTCCAAAGGCTCCACCAGGAGTGGCAGGAAGCCTCCAGTTTCTCAAAAACTGGGTAATGAGATTACGGGAGCACTCACAAGGCTTTTCTCTGTGCTGCAGAAGAGACCTCTGCACTCTAAGAACTCGGTGTGCCTCCTCAGGGCCTTCTGATTCACAGCATCTCTGAGGGATGGGCTGCAGCCCATCTGGTGGGAAGCCTGCGATATTTCAGCTGAAAAACCAGACAGGGACAAACTATGAATTCAGGAGGAGTATGTACAATTTTAAATCCCTCCTGGGCAAGTTATTACCCTTCAGATAACAAGTAATGATAAATGAAATGTTGGACAGGACTTTGAGCAACCTGGTCTGGTGGAAGATGTCCTGCCCATGGCAGGGGTGCTGGAACTGGATGATCTTTAATGTCCCTTCCAGCCCGAACCATTCTGTGATTATATGGAAGGCAAAAAACTTGCATGTTACCATTTTATGGCGGCTCCGCAAGCACAGAAAAAATAACACATTGTGTATTTGCTCTTAGCAAATATACAGATTGTAATATTTAAGAATGTGTTTGCTCCAAGCTGTTTATAGAGCCAGAAATCATTTTCACTCAGAAAAAACGTGTGTGGAATTTAATCCTGCAAAAGACTTACGTTAGGATATGCCTCCTCTCAAAGAAGAGAGGGCACTCCTTTGCAGCTTGCCTTCCCCGCTGCAGAGAAGACAGTCCAATAATGGAACATGGTCCTGGAGGGGCATCAAAATCTGTCCCTGCTCATGCAGTAGCGGTGAACGAGGGAGGAGTAGGAAGGAGGAAAAACACATGCAAATCCCCAGAGTTCAGAAATAAATTTAGAAGACAGATGAGGACTCCAGGGCTTGTCAAAATGAAGGTTGCCACCCCTACATCAACACTGCCAATTCCCTTGAAAAGAGCAGCCTTATGGCTCCTGAAAATATTTATGCAGAGATTTATTAACTGCAGTTACACAACACGAACTTCAGGATTCATCTCCTTGAGATATTTATTTTCATTAAAAACAAACTGTTTGGGAAACACAATACGTATTTCCCTCTACATTTCCATCCATCTGGATTCAGAAGAGCATTTCTATGGGATACAAACAGTCCTAGGCACCACGCAGAGTACTAGACAATGTTTAAACCTCACACCCAGCAATACAGTCGTAACTCCAGTAAAGCAGGGCAGGAATAAGTTCACATTTAGGAAAAACGTAACTGAATTACATGGAGGCTTCCAAGAAGGACTTAGATGGGAATTAGCTTGAGCTTAAAAGTTGGAGAAGTAAAAAAAGCAAGTACACAAATCAAAGTACACAGTCCTTCACAGTTATCTCAGAGGTGAGGGGAATAATGGTTCAAGAAAATCAGCTGCAGAGAGCAGCCACTCCCTAGGTGGAAAATGCCAAAACATCCAGAGTTTCAGCGTCTGCAGGCTACACAGGGGGACAATTACTCTACCAGGATCGTATCTACGCTTTCTTGGATGAGATCTGACTCCAGTATACATTCATCTAAGTGGTCTTGGGGCAAACCGGAGCTCTTACCCACGCTCTCGCTGTCACAGTAAGGGTGGAACCTGGGGGTGGCAGGGCTCTCCAGCCGCTGGCAGCGGCCGTACTTGTGCTGCTTCCCTCTGTGCGTGTACATGTGCTCCAGCAGCTGGCTCTTCCGGAAAAACGTGCGGCCGCAGACGGTGCAGCTGATTTTTCTCTTTCTTGAGAAAGAAAAATTACAGTTCAACTCCACCGGTTCGTGGTCCTTGGAGATGAGGGAGAGCTGCCCGATCTGCAGAGGCTCCAGGTCGCTGCAACTCGGATGCTCCAGCTGATGCTCATCCTCCTTAAGGAGGAAGGCGCCGAGGCGGTGGCCATCCCCAGCCTCCCTGTCCTCAGCCAGGGGCTGCACCTCCCCCAGGTCGCTGCTCTCCAGGATGGAGGCTGGCACGCCGAAGGGCAGCGAGCCCGACACGTGGGTGTGCAGGTGCTGCCGCAGCCCCCCCCGCGACTCGAAGCGCTCGCCGCAGTAGTGGCACAAGTGCACCTTGAGGCCACCTTTGGCAAAGATGGGGCTCACCACCTCCGGAGACGGAGGGGTGCAGCTCTGGGACACCACGGGCTCTGAGTCGCACCTCTCCTGCTTTATGGAAACCGAGAGCTTCGGGCGCTCCTCTGCCGGCTTGGCGAGAGCTGCGGGCGGGGCCGAGGGGCGAGCGACCTGCTGGTCCAGGGGGCTATCGTCCAGGCCGATGGCCAGGGACAGCTGCAGCTGGGGGTGATCGCCCTGCGCCGCAGCCCTGCTGCCCGCCTTGGGCAGGCTCTCCTTCGCTCCCAGGCGCTCCTTCGCCAGCTTGTGTGCTGTGGAGATCTGGATCCCATACAAGTTGGAGGACTGGACCGGCTCTGGGGAGAACGCCTGGTTCATCTCGATGGCGATGTGGGAGAGGTGGTCTGCGTGCAGAAAGCGGATGCCCTCCTCCAGCCGGCTCTGGCTGACAGTCTGCTTTGGCCCTTTCCCAGTGTACATGATATGTAACAAGTAACTAAATATGTCAGGCTGGATGTCTGTAGGCTGAATCTTTATGCACTCGCTGAAACAAAACAGAAGATTAAGTACATACAGGGTATGTATGTAGGATCCATTACCTACCCATTTGCTGTGAGAGCACGTTTACGAGCAGCACTCCCTGCCAAGCCCTGCAGAAGCTCTGTTTGCAAAGCTAAGTGCCTGAGCCTGCATTTATCCCTGTGATTCTGAAGACCATGAGCACAACTGCAGCTGAGGCTGGTACAAGTGACCAGCCCTGGCCACCCTGTCCCTCCCATGCAGAGCCAACTGCAGCCACATGGCACTGCAGCGATGCCATGCAGGCTGCGCATCACTGGTGTGCGCCACTCCAAAACACGAGGCAAAGAATGTTTGTGCATTTAGGTAATAAATTCAGCTACCATTACTGTGTAATCTTTATGAGCATTGCACTTAAGTGTCAGCAAATCATATCCACAGGGAAAGGCAGTTAACTCATCTCACTTCCAGCCAAGGGGCGACACAGCCGATCCTAAAGATTATCCTGCAGAGGTGCTGGAGGCCATGACCCTCAGAAAGAAAGGGGAATGGAGAAGGGTTTAGGTCCATTAAAAGCAGCAAGCCCCAGGCGAGAGGCCAGACCTCGGCACTGCTGTTGTTATACCTGCAGAACCACTCCTGACCCTGCTGGGTAAAGCACCTGAACAACAGCTTGAAATTAATTGATGATCTCAGTCTCAGCCCTTATCTGCAAGAGTCTGAAGCGCACACTGTGATAAGGCCTCTCGATTGCTTCTTGATTGCCTCAAGCCTGCGGATCCTGCCAGAAGGGACAATCTCACCCAGCAAGCTCGACTACAACCTAATGCAAAGCACTGGACACATTGCACATGGGCAGGAGGTACCAGGATATCCCTGGATTCCAAATCTGCAAGGTTCTCATGGCAGGAAGATGGTGGTACTTTCATGCTTTATTTATCTGGTCACACAGATGTCTCATCTACAAAATGCAGGATCTGATGTTGCCATATTCTGACTAAGAAAGTGGTTTTAAAGGGCAGCACATTGTGGACCAGGAATTTTTAGAGAGCCAAGGCCTGTGCTGGGTTAGGAAAATAATCTCAGGCCCTCTAACATCTCCATTTATACTCTTTTAGACTTTAATACCTTTAGAAAGGAGAAAAAGCAGAATGTTGAGAGTGGTTAAAGGATAGCAGGAGAGCTGTGTGTCCTTACCTTGTCTGATGAATAAATATCATCTTAAAATAGTTTGAAAAAGCAGCGAGCACCGCTCTGTGGGCTTTGAAGTAAACATCTCCAATGGCAACTGTGCAGTCACACAGAAAGCCAAACTCCCGCTGCATGTTCAGCTGCTGGAGGAGGAGGACGCTGTGGCCGGTTGTATCCATGGTGTGCCTGGGAGCAAGAGAACAAGATGTTCATCTCATTAAGAAATCAGACAGCTCCCAACGGCTCACATGCTGGCTTCTCACCACCGAAACGAGATGGATGCCCAGCACGGAGCTTCTTCTCTCCTCCAGATGGTCCCTGCACCCCAATTTAACAGCGTCTCCTTCCGATACCAGCGCTGGTGCTCAAACCCACACCCAGCGAGCTCAAAACCTCTCAGGGACTTTTCCATCTGCCAGCTACACTCAGAGATGCTTCTCCCGCTGATTAACTACGCTCCGTGGGGTGTCAGCACTAACTTTAAACCCAGCTCGCCTTTCTCCTCCGATCGGACGGTGCTTTCTGCTGCCCCGGAGCCGCGGCGGGGGCGCGGGGGGAACGGGGCTGAGCCCGGCGGCCCCGGCACAGAGCAGCGCTGTGCGCCCAACAAAGCCCCCATTGTGCGGGCTGAGCTGAGCCGCCC